>LOJH01000645.1:1809-13246 GCA_001685095.1 Ellobius talpinus | reverse complement strand
CAAGAGTTGGTTCCAGGACAGGCTCCAAAGCAATAGAGAAACCTGTCTCGAAACCCTCCCCCAAAAATGCAAGTATAAAGTGTGTGTGTGTGGGTGAGCCACAATAAGGGATCAGACACACCAGTCTCATACACACCTTTTCCGTTTGCTCAGTGTAGGGATGACCAGAGATGATTCTCCATAGTGGTCCAACTTGTGGTCTTTGCTTCTATTTGGCAGCCCAGATCTCGCCTCTGTTTAAGGGTAGATGCTGTGTGGTCTACAGTACCTTTGAGATAGGAGTGGCCTTTGCTCTGGGGTAAATTAGTGGGCAAAGGCTGATTCAGTTCTCGTTCAGCAGTGATAGGGTGCAGAGATGTGGATGCTAGGCCCTAATTTCAAAAGCATCACCTTCCCCAAACCCGGCATGCCATTTATGGTTCTCTGGGGAGGTCCCAGGGAGTCCCAGGCACAACAGTTAATTGGCTTTTCCAAGGATTTGCAAATCTGGAGCTATAGTTAGGCTCTGCCTCTCTCTCCTGACTCCCTTGGGAACCAGAATGGCCCTTCCTTCTCCACAGATCCTGGATGCTGAGTATAAGCAGCAGGCAGGGAAAGCCTTTCTGCAGATGCTCTGGGGACTTGAGCTCTCCAGCATCACTGTCTGCATCTCTCTCACTCCTCTTGAGTTTTGTAGAATGGCTATAAAGCATGCCCTATAAGGAGATGCCGGCTTGCTGGGGCCTAACCAGCAGCCACATCCCAGAAACTTGGTGTTGTGGGGCTTAGTCACCTTCCAGAGCTGCTCAGGAGGCTCTGCTGATCCAGTGGAAATGAGGTGTAGGGCCTGGGCTGGGTACCTTGTCAGGGCGTGAAGGGACACCCTGAAGGAGGAGACAGCACTGGAGTCTGAGAGTTGAGACATACCTGTGGAGGAATTCCAGAATGCCTTTGTCATTGGGCCGTGCCTTCATGAACCAGCCCTGTAGCAAAGGGATAAGCTCTCTTTGCCTTCCCTTGCTGGCTGCTTTTGTTAGTAACCCTTTTAGGCAAGACTCAGGCTTCCCATGTGGAGCCACCCTTGCTATGTGCTACCCAGTGAGTTAGCAGCAGAACTGGGTTGGGTTTCAGAGAAAGGTGCTCCTCTGTGTCTCACTAGCCACTGGCTAGGATTCACCCCTAGTTCCAGTTGTACCCTTTTGTAGCTGTGCAGTTCTGGGCAAGTGGACACAACCTCTCTAGGGCCCATCCACCAGATGGGGGCAGGCTGAAGCTTGAGATGAGGCAAGAACAGATGGGAGGAACTTGTGTATCTCATCCCCACTGCCATGAGGCAGCTCAGGAGGGTATGCAGGACTGTGCTGGTCAAGGACTTCATCCCATCTTCTACCAATATGCCTCCGGTCTTATGAAACCCACCCATGGCTAATTGAGAATTTGGCTTTGACTGGTGTGTCTCTCGACTCAGGTGGGAGAGGGGTGTGGTTTCCTGGTGGAGAGGAAGTCCTTGGTTTCCCTCCTCCCATCATTCCCAGTGTTTGACAAGGTCAGTGGGAGATAGGTTGGGCAAGGATGCCTCTGGGACTGAACTGAAGGCCCAGGAATAGGGCAGAATCAGAGCCTCACGTGGGGGAGGGTGGTTGGGCACACAGTGATTGAGCTTGGGAGACTAGTTGCCTGGGCTACTTCTCAGCCCAGGCAGCAGGGCCTAAGAGAGCAGCATCTGAAACTATTGGGTACTTGCAGGATCTTCTGGGTCCATCACTCAAGGGGATTCTGCTACTTTGATATCTGTGACTTCAGTGTCTTTTCTGGCCAATGGGCATAGGGACCCTTGCCCATCCATATTCTAGGGAGAAGATAAAGTGTCTTAGGTCCAATGGCCGGAACTCAGCCTTGACTGTAAGCTAGGGAGTCCCTGCAGCTGGACTGTTAGTGGTCCCCTTTGCATCTGAGACAGCACACGCCGCTGTAGGATCAGGGCCCCTCTGGAGCTGTCTCTGTCTGTGTGTTCTGACCTTCTAGACAACATCTTTAAATGGCTTTCTAGAAGATCCATAACGTCCTGCATGGCTATAGGAGCAAAATCCATTTCTTCGCACTCCAGGGATCCTGTGGTCACACGTCCTTCAGTTGTAGGGACAGACTGTTCATTGACACACTTTAAACAAATTATGGCCCAGATCCTGTAATCTGTTCTCACAGGGCACCTAGCTGCCGTGAGTGCCGCCTCCTGCTATATCTGTCTGTTGTGGTTATTTGATTTTCTAGGTGGATGCTGGCCCTAGTTCTCCTCTGTTGCTGTGAGTGTCCAGCTCTCATGTTGTGGGGGCAGGGCTGTGATAATTACTGTGTATACTACATAAATATGAATATTTATTGTTTGTAGCTTGTTAAAGTACCATATACTTCCTAGGGGACACATAACCTGGGCATCTGGGGGAATAGTGGAGAGTGAACACTGTATTGGAGTTAGTCCTTCCAGGCTCAGGATGCCTGTGTCACGTGTACTACCGGGATGCATGTGACATGTGCTTCTCTCTCCTTCCTGTGTCACTCACAGTCTAGCTGCTCCTGTCTGTCCCCTGGGGTTGGCAGGTTGCAAGGCAAGGCGTGAATGTGGACCAGGGAGGGGTGGTTGGCTCCCTGCAATACTCCTGTTGCTGGAATTTACCCAGGACTCATTGCCAGGCCCTTGGCTGTCCTGTGAGACTCTGACATGACCAAGCTCCTGACTTACTCTTCACCTGAGGCTTTGGAAGATGGATGGCCGTGTGATTACAAAGTTGGCAAGAAGAGTGGTTCCGGCCTGATCTTGTCTCCTGTCAGGACCATGTGGCACCTGCTCTCCCATCTACTGCCAGGTGATTAGCCATCGCTCTACTGAACCTCAGGTCATGATCCTTCTCCCCACCAGGCCTGACGAATGACCTAGTACACACCTGTGTCTACCACAGAGAAGGCCTCAGGCCAAGGCTATTGGTTCCCTGACTGCCCCACAGCCTATCCACTGCCTTTGCTGTGTAGGCTGCCCTGGTTGCCTCTCTGTAAAGAGATCGTGCAGTCTCTTGGGTCCCATCTTTGTCAGCCTTTCCAGAGCTCTGACTCTTCGGAAAGTGGGGGATTTCCCCCACGGAACCATCCCTCCCTGTTGCCCCAGCCTTTTATCTTGATGCTGTGTTCACATTGCAGAATCCTGAGATCTTAGCCCTCCACCCTGTGCGTGATGAATGTGTGAGAATTTCTTGATCTGCTCGAGGCTAGCCCTGTGGAAGGTCTCAGTAGGGCAGATTACCCGAGAATTCAGCTAGCTCCCCGCATACAGCCTCACTTACGTGTGATATTTTTGTGTATAGCAAGTATACATTAGGTTGTGTGCATGCGTGCAGGAGCTTTGAAGTCGGGCTGACCTATAGGTTTGCATCTTGCTTCTGACCTTGCCTGGCCTTGGGACCTAGTGTCAGTCACTGTTCCGCTGGCTGACTGCCAAGTTCACGCACACCTGAGTTCCTCATCCTTGCCTCGCTGTGGCCCCAGTGGCTTGGAGAGGATCAGGTGTGAGAGTGTGGAGGAGGAGAGGGACACACACACACTGTAGCGTGCTCTTGGTGTGGAGGCCCAGGAGGCCTTCCCCACCAGGCCAGCTTTTAGCCTCACATCATCATGCTCCAAAAATGCTCACACACAGTTTATTTAACTTTAAGTGGGGCAAATTCTGAAATGGGTTGTTTATTGTTGAAGTTGAAATTTTAATTTCTCATAAATTCCCCACAAATTGCTGTAGTACATTTATATTTATTGAATCTGTCAGGGTTGTTTGTAGTACTGAAGCCTGGGCTCCCTGTGTTTGTGGGCCGTTGCCACAGCGACACTGGGGTCTGAGGCTCTGAAGCAGAGGCCTTGCTCTCATATGGTTAGAAGGTTCTGGATTGAGCTCTGGGTGGAAAGTATTGCTGTAGCCAGCTCTGGCTGGGGCGAGCTATTTAAGATGCCAGATTGTGTTTTAACTTTGTTCCTCTTGTCTGTTTCCCCTTCCCTCAGGGGGTGCTTTGCCTGTCACCTCATTCTGCTCCCTAGCTCTTGAGGGATGCAGGCTCCCGAGGAATCCGGCTGTTTTTCCACAGAGACTTCTCATTGTGGGCATGGTGAGGTCCACACCTGCCTCACAACCTTGGATGACCTGAGGCCTTGTCCCGTTGTTACCCTACCCTGTAGTCTTGTCCCGTTGTTACCCTACCCTGTAGTCTTGTCCCGTTGTTACCCTACCCTGTAGTCTTGTCCAACTCCTTTCCCTTTCAGTTTTATCTGCTAGGAATGGGTTCTGCCCCTCAGCTTTACCACACCCAGTCCAGTCCCAGTGTCTGCTCATACTGGCCTTCTCTTTATCGGAGCATTGGAATAGGCAACCATAGAGCTACCACTGCCATGAAACCCTCCCTGTTCCCTTAGACCAGGTCAGGTGCAGTTCTCAGAGCCCCTACAGTTGGAGCACCTCACCGAGCAGGCTCTCCACCCCTCCTTCTTCACTGCTCCTCCCCTGAGTGGGTGCTCTACCAATCTTCTGGGTGCTCAGCCACCATCTGGTGATCAGAAAACCTGAGGCTGAACTTGTCTCAAGGGCCACTGTGCTCTCTCTCTCTGTCCCAGGGACCGCAAGAATGACTGAGGTCTCTCAGCTTCAACAGAGGCCTCGCTGGCAGCAGGGTCTGCTTGATGAGGTCAGAACCTTGGGCCTGGCCGTCTCTGGGAAGAAGGCCTCTTAGCAGGGAAGGAACCCAAGGGACTCCATAAGAGCCCTCGCTTGTGTTCTCTGGCTAGCCAGAGCTTCTGCTGCCTCTGTCCTGGGCAAAGCAACACCCAGGGAACATAGCAAAGAGCCCTGCCTTCCTGGAGCACACATGGATTATAGGGCAAGAGACCGAAACAGTAATGAGTGTGGGCAATGTGTGAAGATGGAGGTGCAGAGAAGCCCAGCAGGGTATGGGGCTCACTGGGGTTTGAGAGTGTGGCTTGGTCAAAGCTGAGCACAGGCTATCCTCTGACTTTGTGGTTCTGCCTCGAGTACAGTGGATGCCGTAGTGAGGGAGAACTGGCTGCTCCCGGGTGCAGCACATAGCTGAATCTCACGGATGGATCTTAACAAATGAGCTAAGCTGGGAAGTGTACTTAGTGTCCCTCCCATGTAGGTGAAGGTCGTGGGAGGCAGATCTGTGCTCTGGAGGTAAGGGTGGCTGGGTGGGTACACAAGACAACTGCGCGTATTTGTGTCTCAGTCTTGGCCCAGGGTGTCTGTCCACTTACGCTACCCTTTTCCTTTTTTCCCCTCCTTTTAAAAGGTCCCCCTTTATTTCCATGTAGTACTGGGTATTGAATTCAGAGTGCTATTTTTATCATATGTTTATTCTTTGGTAAAAGGCTTATAGAGAATAAAGGCAAGACAATTCTTGGAGGCAGAGCCTGCTGCTTTCCGTAGTTTGTACTGCTGGGTTCTCTGAAACAATGGTTCTCACACAGCCAGGACCAGCAGAACAGGAGTGCCCTCTTCCCAAGGCTGCTTGCTGGGAAGGTCTCTCTGCTCAGCAGGACCCAGGCTTCCCATAGAAGTCACCTGCTGGAAGCCTGCAGCCTCTAGGCATCCTTGCTCTCAGCTTCTGTAGTCGGAGGTACAAATCTGTATCCCAGCCTGGTGTCTGCTTGGGAGTAATTGAACAGTATTTACAGGTCCAGGGGATCCGTGTCCCAGCGACTTCTGCTACTTGGGGAGCACAGGCTCCATTTCTGGCTGGGCAGTACAATACAGTCCCCTCTTGTGATTTCAGTCTGGCCTCCGGTTCAGAGTGGTTATGCCAGGAGCTGAGGCTGTCCCTTTGATGCTGCATTCCATACAACAGATGCTGGCACTCAGACCGCTGTCAGGCATTCCGACTGTGTGTGCCGTGTGACCCTGTGCCTGACTGAGCCTCGTTCGAGCTCAGAGGTCAGACCAGTGCACACCAGCACTGGCTCAGGTTCCATCCCCAGGTGGGCCCTAGTGACTCCATGGGGAGTAAGTCCCCAGGCTGATATTTGCTCCACAGTCTGTGCCAAGGAGGGATGAAGGCCACACAGGAAAGAGGGCGTCAGATTCAGGATGGGGTAAATGAATTGTTGGGAACCTTCAGAGAAGATATTTTCGTGCCCTTGTTTTCATGCCCTTGTTTTCTTCCACCTCATCCTTCTTCCTTTAGCCACCAGGTTGACTTTCTCTTCCTTCCGGAGGTTTCTCTGAGTGGCCATGGTGTTTTACCTGTTGTCCTGTCTAGACTCCAGGCATTGTTCCAGGATCCTCACACAACCAGAATTTCAACCACCTGGGAGATTGCTTTATTTATTTTTTCAGTTTTTAAAGAAAAGATCTTTTGTTAGCGCAGGCTAACTTCCAGTTCATTCTTTAGCCAAGGATAGATGGCCTTGAATTTCTGAATCTTCTGTTTCTACCTCCGAAGTTTGGGGAGTGTAGGTGTGTACTACCACACTCATTTTATGTGGTGCTGGGGATTGAGCCTAGGCAGACACTCTCCTGAGCTATATCTGCAATCTTTGACCTGGGAGGTTTAAAAACAACGTGTAAATTTTTTTTAGCAGCATTTGGAAAGACAATGCAATATGCAGTTGCCATATCGCTCCTCCGTATACATCCCTCACGGCTAAAATCTCCCTAGAGTGGTGCATTTGCTGCAGCCAGTGAACCTTCTTGGACACATCGTTGTCATTCAGAGTCCATAGTTGGGATTAGAGTCACTCCTGGTGCCGTGCCTGCGGCATGGGCAGTCTGACATGTACCTGCCATCTTGGTGCTGCACAGAGCATCTCCTCTGTCCTGAGCATCCTCCAAGAATATTTAAAGAAGCTTTGAGGGGAAGGCACCAGTAGAGTGCAGCTCTCTGGGGTGCATCCTGACATTGGAGTGCCCTGAAGTTCTCAGGAGGTTCTGACTGCTATGCAGCTGAAGAGGGGACACAGGTTGAAGCTGTGGTTCTGAGTTGAGGGTATGTCCAAATGCCCAGAATGCACATTCAGATTGGTGGCCAGGCTCACCCATGCACCTGCAGATGGGTGGTGTGTGTCAAAATATGTGTCCCTGTCTGAGTCGCCCTGCTTGAGGACAGTGTTGAACAGTGATGGGGAAGGATGGACTCAGGTTCTGGTTTCTCTCCAAAAGAGACTGTATTGTCCCCCAAATTCTTAGGCCTGGTGTCTAGAAGCTGACCCTTTCCCAGCTTGCATTGCCTGCTTTCAGTAGGGGGACCAAACCAGTGGCATTGCCTGCATCACCAATCTTGGGGGGACTTGCTTTGGGAGGAGGGTTGTGGGGGTGCAGACTGCATCAGGTGAGACTTAGGTTGTACTCTAGCCCGCTGAGTCTCTCTCAGGCCATCTCTGTCCTCACTAGGGACTTCTGTTCCTCCCACCTGGACAAACAAAGCTTCTAATATAAGGACAATCTGGATAGGCCTTCCCAAGTAGGGGTGGAAGTCAAGAATTCACAATACCTAGGCTTTACACAGTGCCCAGGATCTAGCAATCCCGTGGGAGAGGCAGCCTGTTCTTCAGCCAGTCCTGCCCAGGGTGCCTGGCATCAGTTACAAAAGGCCTTGAGTAGAAACTGAGTCGGCTCCTGGGAGTTCAGCAATAAAATCATTGTGAATACAGCTAACATTTGGGAGAACTTTATAAAGTACTTGAAAAAAAATCCCTCGTATAAACCTAAAGCCAGTCAGTCCTACAAGCTGTAAGGACAATTAATGTCCTACCTTTTGGCTGTAGAGACTGAAGTTCAGAGTAGTTCAGTTGATTTTAGAGCTGTTAAAGGGGCAACACTGGGATTCACACCCAGGACTCTGTTGCTTCCTGCTCTCTCGGCCCCCTCTTTGGTGGCACCCTCCTGCCCGGACGCGGGCTCCTCCCACGTTCTGACTACAGAAGAGTGAGGGGGCTGGTACTCTCCTGCCTGGCATATGGGAGAATTTCTTGTGACCCACTTCCTGAAGTATGTGGTGATGGTTCTTGACACTTATCTCTACAGAGAGGCAAGGAAGTGTGTCCTGGTGTGGGTGGGGGCTTGGAGGAGCTACCTGGCTTTGCACTGACAAATCAGCTGAGGAGTTTGCCGCCTCGAATGTTTTCTAAGGTCATTAGATTAGGGGTATTGGGAGCCTTGACTCTTATCAAGCACACTGGGGGTCCTAGATCAGGCACCTACCTGCTCTTGGTGTCCCAACCCTATTTTATTTACAACAGATATCTTTTGATCTGCCTGCATCTGTGGAGTCTCCATGCAAGTTTCCTGTCAAGAAAGACACACAGTTAGAGAGCCTGGGACCCTCTGGTGTGGAAGTGGGATCCTGGATGCATGGCTGCTCTGTGCAGGAGATGGCAGGTCCCTGTGTGTGCCGAGTGCTGGGAACCTGCCTGGCGTCAGACCCCAGAGAATGGCGTCTGAGGTGTGGAGAGACAACAGACTGCCTCATCCTCTTCCGCCAGGCGCTTCCACTTTGGTGAGGAGACCAGATGTCTCAGGTGAACTTGGAGTTCCCTTCAGTACCTCCTGGACAGTTTCAACAAAGCATTTTGCCTTCTGCTCCCACACAGGTCCTCCTGAGGGGGCAGCAGAACTCTTCCCCTCATGTTCTTTTTGGTAACAGTCTCTCAGTCCTTTAGCTGACCCTGTCTTCCTTTAGCTGAGCTTAGCCACCTGCGCTGAGACTTGCCTCCTTTCTGACTGGGTGAAGGAGCTAAGCAGCTTGCAGGAGCCCAGGCAGGCCCTCGGAGTGTACTTGAATGTACTGGGAGGCCTCTTGTTGCCCGTTCAGTGCTGGCTCAGACTCTCCTGTCTTAGAAAGGAGGGAGTTGCTTGCCTAGGGGCTCTTGGAGAACCACTTGGCGTGTGCGGTGTGTTGCTTAATAGCTATTGGGTGGCTCGTGGTCAGTGTGTACAGACAGTAGCAGGTACTTTACTGTGGATGTGGAGAGCAGAACCACCTCAGATCTCTGTTTTATGGCTGGCGTAGGTGGGAGGCCAGCATAACCAACCACTGGGCTTTCTTTAAAGTGCTCCAACCCACAGCCCATCCTCCCCTGCAAGCTCTCCACCAGCCCTAGCTTGCTTCTATTTAAGGCAGGGAGCGTACTTCCTCCAGCCTGCTGCCCCTGGCCTTTCCTTGGTCCCGGGAAGCGCACAGAGACCTTTCGGGACTGGGCGAGGCAGCTGGGAGCTGCCTTCTGGGGAGGGGGCTTGTTTGGAGGCCCTACTACTCCTGGAAACCTCATGTACCTGGGCTTGGAGGGGCTTGAGCCGAGCAACTCCAGAACCCTGTTATCCCTATTTGTGTGCTGTCCTCGAGCCACCTTGGCATGCTGCCACCTTCTCCAGACCCAGGCATGGAGAATACCAACTCCCCTGCTCCCTGGCTGCTGTGTGCTTCCTATGCCAGCCTCAAGAGTGCTTTCTCTCTGCAAGTTTTGCAGGCTCCTGGCACTCACCATAGTACCTAGCAGAGGCCCTGGCACAGAAGAGGTATTGGGAAAAGATTCTTGTGAACTTGTTTACTCTACCCTAGGGCCAACTTAGAAGTTGCAGAGTTATTTTTAAGGGCTAATAGGCTCTCTTATTCTTGTTTTCTTGCTTGCTTGCTTTTTCAGTCTGAATGGTTGGACCCAAATGCTCTGAGCTACATCTCAAATCCTTTTGTAAAACTTTGAGATAAGCCCTCATGAACTCACTCTGTAGCTCAGGTAGGTCTCGAACGTACGATCCTCCTGCTCAGTGTCCTGCGTATCTGGGATGACCAAGCCTGGTGTCCTTCTCTGTCTGTAGACTTAGCTTCCCAACCTGTCTTCACTCTTACCTTTCACTGTCTCTGTTTGTTCAGGTGGCTTTGGGTTGGCCTAGGCTATCCATGCATACACCACTTCCCTTGCATTTTAGTCTTCCTAAGGGGTCTGTTTCACCCACTTCTGACCAATGAGATACCGGGGAAAAGAGCATCTACTCTTTTATGAAAAAAATACGTGTTTGGTCTTGTGCCCTTCCTTCCAGATACCCTGTTATGGGTATTTGGAGCTATAATGGTCATTTTATGACCATGAGGTGGACCAAGGTCACCCATGGTAAACATGACAGAATGGAGATTTGGGGAAAAAAAAGCTTCAGTTTTTGCTAACATCAAGCTATTGAAGCGCCTCAGACCCCTTAAAATCAAGCACCTCTTTACTTATGATTCTGAGCTTGGAGGAACTATTTTTTTTTTAAGTCCAAGCTTGGCAAGGTGATGAGCACACCCTTAATCCCAGCACTTAGGAGGGAGAGGCAGGTGGATCTCTGAGTTCAAAGCCAGCCTGGTCTACAGAGCGAGTTCCAGGACACCCAGGGATACACAAGAAAAACCAAACCAAGAAAGAACATTTGAGTGTGTCTTTAGGATGAGGATTAGCCACCACGGAAGAGAACTTTGAAAGGTGAAGGTTCTGGCCATGGAGAGCCTGGCGCCTCAGGATCTCAGTACTAGTGTGGAAAGCTTAGGTCCCTCGGGATGATTGCTGGGTGTCATGTTCCTTCAGACATGTTTTAAAGCAGTGGTTCTCACCCTTCCTAATATTACAACCCCTGACCATAAAATTATTTTCATCACCACTTCATAACGGAAATTTTGCTATTGTTAAGACTCGTAATGTAAATGCCTATGTTTTCTGTTGGTCTCTTTGGGGTCGCTACCCACAGGTTGAGAACCCCTGCTAGAGGCATGTTATGCTCACATATGAGAAAATGTGAAGGCCCTGGAGGGCATCAGACACACATACCTTGGGCATAGGTGGAAAGATGGAGGGAACGTCAGCAAATAGCTGGGCAGGGGCACACCTGTGTCCCCAAGGGTCCAGAGGTAGTGCAAAGACGCTTCAGGTTATTGAAGACTCACATCGTCTCGTTGGAAATACTTCCTCGGGCTCTCTGCGAAAGTTATTTCAGGTAGGCCCTTGCCAAACCATGAGAAGATGGCTGCCAGCACTGCATCCCCTTGGCTTATCAGCTTCCCTGAGCCAAGTCGTAGCTTGAAGCTCTGGGCTGGCTGGGGTCAGCTGGGGCTGGCTGGGGCAGTTGGCTCTGGTTGATCTGGCGGGTCCTGCAGCTTTCATCTGAGACTGAAAAGAACCGAAGCTTTTTCTCAGCTCTGGGGGCTAGGATGAAGTCAGGGTGTTGACAGGACCAGGCTGCCCCCAGGACCTCCTGGAGCAGGCCCTTCTCCAGCTGCAGATGGTCCCATGCTTTCCTGATCTGTGGCAGCAGCATGGTTCTAAGACTCTGCCTCACTCTGTCTCTGTCTTCCTGTGGCCACCTTCTGTGTGTAGGTCTGTGCTGTCATGGCTTTTCCTCGTGTGTGTGTGTGTGTGTGTGTGTGTGTGTGTGTGTGTGTGTGTGTGT
>LOJH01000644.1:45613-58475 GCA_001685095.1 Ellobius talpinus | reverse complement strand
TTACAAAATGTGCTTAGTAGGTGAAAGCAAGCCAAGCGGGTGGGGGTGGGAGAGTTTCTGGGCTGTGGACCATTTAGGCCTTTTAAGGCGGTCCACCCAGTAGGTGTGGAATTCAGATCCACGTGGCCACGAGATGAAGATGGATGCTGAAAAGAAGTCCCATACTAGCTCAGAATTGAGTATAATAAAGGGTTATTTATTTGGGGGTAGATTCAGAGATAACAGTTCTCTGTTGAATGGGAAACAGCAACCGAATCCGGCAGCTGGATGAGAAAGTGACTGCACACTTTACATTGGCATTTATAGTATAAGAGGCCACACCCAAGATGGTGGGTAACTTAAAGGCTACTGGCTGTATGAATTCCTACAGTGGTGTTTGGTTATCAATTGGAAATAGCTTCTAGGTTAGGGATGAGGCTTGGTGTTTACTTCCTGTCTCGGTACTGGCTTAGACCAGTTGGCTTAGACCTGTAAAGACTATGCTGCCAATCTCTGAATTCATATGCACCAGTCCTCATGTGTGTAAAAGGCCTTGTTTCCTTGGTGTCTTTTATCCCTCTTGGCTTTTTCAGTCTTTCCCCCTTCTCTTCTGCAGATTTGAGCCCCAAGGCGAGGGATTTGACGGAAACATTCCATGTAAGACTGAGTGTTCTAAGTGTCCAGTCTCTGTATTAGTTCCCAGCTCCTTCTGGAAGCTTCTTTGATCTTGGCTGATTAAGATACTGATCTGCCAGAGTCCAGCTCTGAATGAGGACAGGGCCTGAAGATGGGTGGCTGCAAGGGCAGTGACAGGAAGAATTAGAGAATCAGACTTGTTTTAGGAGAGATGGACAGAGAGGAAGCATATCCCTAGTGGAGACACAGGTCCCAGCAGAGGATATAAGAAGTGGTGAGGGAAAGGAAATGAGCCAGACCATGGTGGTCTGGAGAAACTTGCATCCTGACTATCTGGCAGCCAGAGTGCTTCTTTAGTTATACAGAATTTAGTAAGTAGGGATGCATTCATGTATTCCAAAACACAAATCATGTCATTTTTGTTTTTGGACTTCTGTTTCACTTCCTTTTGCTCCTCTTTTAGTCACCATTAATAAACTATGATAGGACAGAGTTACCATTTTCATTGATAAACAGTTGTCTTTGATAACCAGTTTTACTTATCAACCCCATAAGCCAATTTTTAAAAGTCTAGAGGCATATAACAAGCTGTTCTCAGGCTAGTTGCTTTTGTGGCTACAAGGACATTAGACCAAAACAATCATCAAGCCCTCCCAGGCATACTGCCATGTCCCAAGCAGTGTATTAGTAACTCTTAATGGTCAGAGTGCCCAAGAAATATCCTCAGGCCAAAGGTGCTGCAGTTATTATTCAAATTCTGGCATAATACAGTGTTTACATTTTATTTCTTTATAGAATTTGTCTATATGTCTAATCCTGGCATTCTGTTGTTCCTTGGTCATATGACACCAAGGTGGCTCTGCATGTGCTAACTTTCTAAGAAAAGGGGGTCCTGATGTTGCATACTTTGGTCATCTTCTACTTCATTCTTTGTTCATCAATGTAAGTTTCTATGTAGGGCAGAGGTAACTTCAGCTAATCTAACTTTGTTGCTGTATATGCCATATATTCCTGAGTGTATAGTAGGAAGACACTTGTAATCTGATCTATGGCCAACTCTTGTAGCCTGCTGAATCTTGTTGACCTTTTTCAGTTTACTTTGTTTTGAATGTCTTGTTCCTGGATAAATACATGTTTATGCAGCCTTGGTTTCAAGAAGGGATGGGAAATTTCATACTTTTTTTCTTTTCCCATGTCGCTCAGACTGACCTCATTTCTTGTATGTTCATTAACTAATGAGTCAGGCTTGGGCGTGGGCTCCTTCATTTCCTAATTCTCCCTTTTCCATTCATGTAGTTCAGGTGTAGAGTACCTGTGAGGATTATAATTTCCTCTACCAGGCCATGGTTCAGGCCCCCATGTGGATGCAGACTCATGGATTTTCCTTTCCTCTGTACAGAGGTTGGACCAGAAGAATATTTTCTATCACTTTGACATCTCCCTCTTTTTTCTAATGGACTGATTACCCCTCGGAGCCCAAGTTTGTACCCCAAGAAGGGGATTTGACACTTAAACTCACTATCTCCATTTCACCCTCACCCTCTCACCTCTGCCCCTTTCCTACCACATTAAAATAGCACCCACATTTTTTTTTCTTATTTGGACCAGTTCTTTCTGGGCAGACAGGTCAGCTTCAGTTATTTTAGTGCTCACAACAGAGAGACCATACAACTAACAGTGTATATGGCTAAAGATCACTCCTGTACATCCTAGTCTCAAAGGATTATTATACATTTTCAGGTCTATTGGTGGTTGGTTTGGGGGCATGGGATAGACTCTATTCATCAAGGAGGTATGCCACCGCATACCAGATTAGGGAAGACAACCTTGGTATTCCTCAGATTGGTCAAGCTTGCTTGCTTGTCTTACAAATCATAGCATGGAACATGCAAATGTCACTAAAGGGAAAAGCCACATCATTCCATACAACCATGGGTAACGGCAGCCATATCAGGACTGCCCCTTCTGGCATTCCACCCACAAACAGATTAGCATTAGTTGCATATGTTATCTTCCATTGCAATTATTTCTCTCTAGCATCTCTCTGGTTTTGTTGGGTTGTGTTTATACATCATGCCACTTCCTGAGAAAGCCCCAGATATGATGCCAGTGACAGACCTAAGGAAAGATTCTACCCAAAACTAGTTTAGCAAACTTATTGGTGTTACTTACAGGAGCATGGGTCATTTGGGCAGCTGGATCAATGAAAAGCCCACCATGGTATATATGTGAGAACTATATCCTTGGAACATCCTGAACAGGCTTAATCTCATGTGTTTTAGCTTTCTTACCTTACCCTGCACTTGGATCATGTGATTAACATTATCTGTTCATTTCTTATATCTGAATACCTGACTATAGAATATGATAAGTAGTGTGTTCTGTGTCAGACAGACATGAGTTTCAGACCTCAGTCAATTTTTCTTAGTGAGACATTTATTCCATTTCTCCAGCTTCGGCAGCAGCTTTTATAAAGTAGAGATGGTGCCACAGTTGTAAGAGGCTTTGGGGTTAATCCAGTTCATGGACTTATATCTAAGATCTCTCTGTGATTTGGTAGATATGCACTGATTTGGAATATTATTTTCTACTTGTCTTTTTTTTCTGCAGCTTTCCCCACAAATAAACCAAACAAAGATGCAAGACATGTAATAAAAGTGGTAAGCTTTGTTCTTACATTTATAGTCCTGTATTTCTGACTTTTCCCTCATTCTGCCTTATTTTCATAAAAATACAGGTTTTCCTCCACTCTTTTAAGTAGAAAGGTCCTTAGAGTGGTTTAGGATTCCACTTCTGTTCATGTCCCCTGGGCATAGCACAATGAATAACATGTAGTTCAGTTAGTGAAGGAGTCATGTGTGAGGGAACCCCATGGTACATCCCAGTGTGCCTGCCCTGCAGACGTGTTGGCATACAGCCAGTGCTTATTTATGTACACAATTCTCATTGCTTTAGGAAGATCTTTGCAGAAGACTTCCTTCATGTGTAAGAATATATTGGGATAGCTACAATATGTTGTCTAAAATGAGACTTTTCAAGTTTATTTAGTGTTTTTTTAAGGAGAAATCTGTTGCTTGTTTGATGAAGAATTTTATAACTATTACATATTTTGCATGTGGATGCTTATGTGTTCACAGTTGAGATACAATTTGTTTTACCTTTGGGATAAGTCTTCCTATTAAACTTAATTATTATTTTTCTTTCATAGGAATATCAAGAGAATGGCCCATTATTTTCAGAACTTAAATTTTATCAGAGAGCTGCGAAAAGAGAATGTAGTAAGTAGAAATAGTTAAGCAGCTATGCCGTGTGTGGACTTGCTAAAGTGAGGCTTAATATTTTGGTCTTTTTCTGGCCTTCTGGAAAATTCTTTTCCATATGAAATTTATTGTAAAGTGATATAATGAACTGTTATAACATACAAGAGCAAGACAGATGGTATACACATTTTGATATGGCACACATAATGGGTTATATATTTTAAGTCAAAGTTTTTCTGCTACTTTACATAACATGCTGACTTGTGGAATTATCAAGAATTCTCTAAGCATAAAAGAGTGTAGAAAGTAATTATTTCTTTTATAAAGAAGCATAGATAGAAAGTATATAGTGACAAAACTAAAGTAGGGAGAGCACACACACGCACACGTGCACACACACGCAGGGAAGGGTTGAAAGGTGGGTTAACGTATTTGAAAATGATTACATGCTGTGATATTTATGAAACCAGTAGAAAGGTGAATGTTGAGAAGTTATTTGGAGCTAGATATCATAAATAAGAATGACCAGTTGGAGATCTGAATGTGAAATGAGTACAAGCAGAGATGAAGGACAGTGGAGAGGCTTCTAAGAGCTAAGGCAGATACTGCAGAAGCTGGTAGGAGTCACAATGACTAGAATGGCCAAGGTCCTCTCTATCATGTTTAGGAGAAAGAGTGATGGATCCGGCCTGAATAATGAACTCTGGTTCCTTAATAAAGCTTCGAAACACTGTGACTGTAGTCTCCACCAACTGCTCCAGTGGTGTCAGAGTGACAAATAGAATCCATTAAATTTGATTGTTTTATCAGGAAAGCTGTCTTAAGCATGAAACACATATGGGAGAGAAGTGAAAACAGTGATTAAACTACCTGATTGTTTAACTGGATTAAACAATTCAATTATGATCTTTTTTTGGTAAACAAAATTTATTCAAAACAGTTGTTTTACAGAATAAATAACTTAATTTAAGAGTCAGGTACTTCTGCTCAATTTGTGTTTTTTTAGACTGACATGGTTGTAGGCTTTGAAATGAAGGCAGTAATAAGAATAAGTGCCCTGCTTTGTAGTCAACATGTGTTACGTGTAGAAATATATGCTAGCTAAATAGCATATATTTCATTATATGCTATTTAGCTAGCATATAATGAAATGACTTGTTTTCATGAATAGAAATATTTATGAGTGATAACAATCTACTTTGTAAGACTATGTCTTTATGGTACTATTAATTTTGTTTTCATACATGTATTTTGTGTTAATTATACTGGAAACAAAAAGTTTGAAACCATGAGATAGATATATCTATTTTTATTCTGTTTTTACTTTCTTAGGTCTAATTACTATTTTGGTTAGATAATTAAGTCTTAGCATCTATACAAAGGTAAAAATACCTTTCTAAATCATGTTTTTTGTTAACTTTTCTTCGCAGTTCAAAAGTGGACAGCACAGAGAAAACTTGATTATTTAGGAGTTCCTCTATTTTATGGATTTGGTCTGACTGATTTTAAAGGAAGAAGGTAAAAGCAAATTATAATCATATCAAATTCATATGATCAATTATTATTACCAATAAATCTGTCCTCAGTGATCTAGATGATGCAACTCAAAATATATCTTGGTTCCTATGCATCAGGAAGCCTCTGGTAGCTCATTGGCTTGGTTCTAGGTTCTGGTCTCTCTGGAGAACGTAACCAGGTGTCTGCCAGGCAGCAGTCTTCTTAGGTCCTACCAGGGAAGGACTGGCTTTCAGTGGTCATTCCTCTGACAGTTGACAACCCTAAGGTGTCTCTGCAAGGAGCTCCCTGTGTGTTATAAGGAAGCACAGCCGCTTCCCCCAGTGAGAGTGGGAGGGTGGAAGAGAGGGCAGACACACACACACACACACACACACACACACACACACAGAGGGACAGAGGCAGAGATAGAGAGAGACACACACAGAGAGAGAATATAAATATAAATGCACAGTGAAGTGCGTCCAAGCTGGAGGTCACAGTTCTTTATGATCTAATCTTAAATGTGCTATCCTAGAACACATCCTCCTTCTCTTTGTTAGCAGTCAGTTACTCGGTCCACCTCTGAAAGCTAGGAGAAAAATCATTGTCCACCTTGAGGGGAAACAGTAAAATTTTTTTAAAGCTAGCCTTCAAAGGGTGAAGGTTGGAGGAGTCTGCTCAAGCACTGAAGTACATGGATAAACTTAGTCCTGTTCTTGATGACTGAGAACAGATCTCATCAACTGAGGATAACTCTGAGCTTGAGGTCAGTGGGTGGATCACCTCTGGAACCCCTGGAAGGACCAGTGTCAGCTCAGGATCCCCAAGACCAATTTCTCAGCACAAAGATATATTTTCCCCAGAGAGGCAGAGGGCAGGGAATAAAAGACAAAGATAGGAGATAGAGAATAAGGGAGAAGGGGAAGGGAGCAAGGGCAAAGAGGAAGAGGTATTTGTCCTGGGGGGACAAAGGACTGCCTCTGGATAGAGAGGAGACAGATGTGGCACATAGAAAAATGGTGGTTTGTAGTAGGAGGAGCGGGGTGCGTCCTGCCACCCAGCTAGTTTAACCCCCAAAATAACCACATAGAAATTGTATTAATTAAATCACTGCCTGGCCCATTAGCTCTAGCCGCTTATTGGCTAACTATCACATCTTGATTAACCCATTTCTACCAATCTGTGTAACACCACAAGATCGTGGCTTACTGGGAAAGATTCTAACCAGCGTCAGTCTCAGGCAGGAGCATCATGGCATCTGCCACACTGCCCTTCTTCTCCCCAGAATTCTGTTCTGTCTACTCTGCCTACCTAATTCCTGCCCTATCAAAAGGCCAAGGCAGTTTCTTTAATAACCAATGAAAGCAACACAAATACAGAAGGACCTCCTACACCAGTGGTTTATAAAGGAAAAAGGGGAAACCTCATGTTAGAATGAGGTGTTTAATTTTAATTGTGTATGTTAAATAGGTGAGCCAAATGGGGCTTTTGACTGCGGGACTTTAGTACTTTGATAGCTGGACCTTGGTAGTCAGCCTTAGTTGGAGGAAGTGTTCAAATGAGGGAGTAGACCTTGGTGGCTAACTTTAGGAATGTAATCTAATGGTTTAGCAAGGAAGAGAGAATGGGGGAGTAGGATAAGGCCTGGCAGAGCCACATGCTTTAGTGATCCAGTGTCCCTTCACCAATGTTCACTACTGTAGAGCCTAAAGACTCTGTGAGTTACTGGACTTGCATAGCAACATCCACTGTGGCAGTGATGAAAACTGGTACTCAGGAAGTCTTAATAGTATGAACACAGGTCTTTCTTTAAAATTTTTATATATTTATTTATTCATATGAAAGCACTTCCCCTCCCTCTGTTCTTCCCAAGTGCTTCCCACCTCCTCTCCCATCTGGATCTACTCCATTTCTGTCTCTCATTAGAAAAGAGCAGCTTCAGGAAATAATAACCAAGCACAACAAAATAAAATATAATAAGATAGAACAAAAGCCATCATGTTAAAATTGGACAAGCCAAGCCAACAGAAAAATAAAATAGCCCCAAGATAAGGCACAAGAATCAGAGACCCATTTGTTCACACATCCAGGAGTCCCATAAAAGCACAAAACTGAAAGCTGTAGTATACATGTAGAGGACCTGGTGCAGACCCGTGTGGGTCCTGTGGTTGCTGTGTTAGTGTCTGTTAGTTTATATGAGCTTTCCTCAGTTGATTCAGAGGGCCTTTTTCTGGTGTTTTCTATTCTTTCTGTCTTCCATACTCCTTCTGCCTCCTCTTTCATGGGGTGGGTCTCTTAGCTCTGGGGGGGGATTTGATGGAGACATCCCATTTATATCTGAGTGTTTGAAGGTCTCTCTTTCTCCTCCTAATGTCTGGCTGTGAGTCTCTGTATTTGTTTCCATTTGCTGCAGGAGGAATCCTCTCTGATTTATCTATTGGTATAGCAGATTATCAGTTAGAATCATTTTATTGATACTTTTTTTAAAAGACTAGTAGTATTAAAAAAAAAAGACTAGTAGTATTTTCTTTGACCCTAGATCACTGGGCCATCTAGACTCTTAGTCTTGGACACTCAAGCAGTGTCCAGTTTGGGTTCCATTTCATGGAGTGGTCCTTAAGTCAAAATACACATTGGTTGGTCACTCCCACAAGGTTTATGCCACCATTGCCCTAAAATATTTTGTAGATCAAAGGTTTTGTGGCTGGGTTGGTGTTTACTTTTCTCTTTTGGTAGCCTGCAGAGTACCTTTCTGTGTCACAGACACGAAAACGTGGGGGTGAAGGCTCTATGTAGGCAACAGCCAGGCCTCTCCATGCCCAGTGAGCTATGTGGGTGTTGTCTTCAACAATGGGATCTTATTGTCAGTTTATGGAGAGCAACCAATTGTCTTGGCAATACCTGCGTTGTTTAGGGGTTTTCATAGGACCCCTTTGGCCAACAACTCAGTTGGATGAAACCCAGTCCTAGCACTGGAAACTTCACTTGGTGACAAGACATGGCCAGTAGGGGTTCCTTCTTGCTCAATATTTGGAGACTTCAATTAGGATCACCTTTGTATATTTATAGGAAGTTCTCACTGCATTAGAGTTCATACAGCCCCTCAAATGCTCTTCAGTCCTAGCTTTCTCTCCCCTCATTCCCATCTTTACCCCCTTCTCACCTGATACTCCAGTTCTAGCCCCCCCCCTTTAACCTTCACCCTGGCTCAGTCTACCCATAAAGTTTATTCTCTCCCCAAGGAGAACCATTCGCCCCCCTCAGTCTTTTCCTCCATGTCTAATCTCTGAGTCTACAGACTGTAGCATGGTTATCATTTATTTAATGGCTATAATCCAGATATAAACAAATTCATAGCATATTTATCTTTCTGAGTCTGGGTTACTCATTCAGAATGACTTTTTCTAGTTCCATCTATTTACCAGCAATTTTCTCATCATTTTTTAAACAGCTGAGTAATACTCCATTGTGTAAATGTACCAAGTTTTCTTTACTTATTCTTCTTTTGAGGGACATCTAGGTTGTTTCTTGCTATTATGAATAGAATACCAATTAACATAGTTGAACAAGTGTCCTGGTGGCAGGATGAAGCGTCCTTTGGGTGTATGTCCAAGAGTGATATAGCTGGGTCTTGAGGTAGCTAGAATCCCATTTTCTGAGGAACTGCCACACTGATTTCCATAGTGGCTGTACAAGTTTGCACTCCTACCAGCAATGGTGGAGTGTTCCTTGTGTTCCACATCCTTGAAGCATCACTTGTATTATTGATTTTAGCTGTTCTAACAGGTGTAAGATGGACTCTCAAAGCTGTTTTTATTTGCATTTCCCTGACAGCTTTGGATGTGTTAACATTTCTCTAAGTGTTACTCAGCCATTTGAGTTTCCTCTATTGAGTAATCTCTGTTTAGATCGGTACCCTATTTTTAACTGGGTTCTTTTAGTTTTTGTATACCAATTCTCTTGAGTTCTTTATATACTCTGGCTATTAATTCTCTCTCCGATGTGGAATTGATAAAAATCTTTTTTCATATTTTATGCTGCCACTTTGTCCTATTGGCGGTGTCCTTTGCCTTACAGAAACTTTTCCCACAGCAGCCATCATTATACAAACGGGGGGAAAACAGAAGGCATTTCCTCTAAATCCCTAAAATCAAGGGTCTCCACTCTCTTCTCTTACCAGTACTTGGGAAGAAAAGAGAGGAAGTGAGAGAAACATAAAAGGGATACAAATAGAAAGGGGAAAATTTAAACTATCCCTATTACAGATTATTCGATCCCGTATATAAGAGACACAAAAGTCTCCACCCAGAACTCTTAGATCAGATAAACATGGTCAGCACAGCAGTAGAACACAAAACTGAACAACCAGAAAGTTGCTGAGAAAAAACTGTGGGGGAGTAGCCACATTTAAATACCTTTTAAAAACTCTCCAGGAAGGCCAGGTGGTGGTGGCGCACGCCTTTAATCCCAGCACTCCCAAGGCAGAGGCAGGCGGATCTCTGTGAGTTTGAGACCAACCTGGTCTACAAGAGCTAGTTCTAGGACAGGCACCAAAGCTACAGAGAAACCTTGTCTCAAAAAAACCAAAAAACAAAAAAAAACAAACTCTCCAGGAATAAGCTCACTTGTGGAGGGGAAATACCTCTGCAGTGAAAATGAGCAGGGACTGAAGAAAGAAATGGAAGGAGATACTAAAAGATGGACTAGCTTGCATGTTCAGCAATTGCTAGAATTAATATAGTAGAAATGATTATTACTAAATATTATCTATAGGTTTAGTACTGTCCGCATCAAAACTCAAGTACATCTTAAGAATTAAAACTAGAAAAAATCTTGTAAAATTCACATGAAACCACATAAATACCCAAACAACCAAAGCAATCCCAAGCATAAATCTTAGTGCTAGTGATATCAGAATACTTGATCTCAAGTTGAACCATGAGCAATGATAATGAAAAGTATGGCGGTGACACAGGAAGGGACTGACAGACCAATGGACCGGAATAGAGGCCCAGAAGCAAACCCACCCAACGACACTAGCTAACTGCTAGCAAGCAAAGAGACACATTGGGAAAATCCTGTGCTTCAATTGTTTTGGGCGTGCTGAATACATGTTCATGTAGAAGGCTGACTTATGCACTGGCTCTCAACCTTCCTAATACTGCGACCCTTTAACACAGTTCCTCATGTTGTAGTGACTCCAACCATAAAATTACTTTTGTTGCTACTTCATAAATTATGCTACTGTTATGAATTATAATGTAAATATCTTATATGCAGACTTTCTAATATGTGACCCCTGTGAAAGGGATGTTTGACTCCTAAAGGGGCTGTGACATACAAGTTGAGAATGGCTGTGTTTGTCATTGTACATAAAAATTAATTCAGAACATGTTAAGGCTTTAATTTAGGACCAAAGACACTGACCCTGCTGGAGGAAACCTTCTGTAAAACACTCTAAGACAGGACAAGGATTCCAGTAATCTGGGAAGATATTCTCTGAGCTCACTGATGGGACTTAGCTTGTCTTCCATTGCTGTGATAAAAGAGTTACCAGGGCAGCCTATAGATGCAAGGATTTATTTTGGCTATGGTTCCAGAGGGTTAGAGTACATAATGCAGGACAGCATAAGAACATGACTGTAGGCAGCCAGCGTGACAATGGGAATGGAGCAGGAAGCACAGAGCTCACATCTTAACTGTGAGTACAAAGCATCAGAGAGAGGGAAATGGAAGGGCTGTGAGCTTTTTCCTCACAGCCCACCCCCTTGACGTACTAACTCCCTGGAGGCTGCATCACCTAAACCTTCCCCAAACAATGCCACCAACTGCGGATAAAATCCATATGCCAGAGACCATGGGGGACATTTTTCATTCAAAACACTACAGAGGTTTCATGAAATTTAACAGTTTCTATACAGCAAGGGAATCATCCTAGTGAGTAGAGAGCCTTTGCATCGGAAAATACCTTTGACAACTCTTCATCAGATAAAGGCATATTATATGGGATACAACCATAACTGAAGAGATTAAACAGCAAAAATACTAAATATACAAATAGACTAATGAATTCTTGAAAGGGAGAAATAAAGATGGCCAGTTTGGACTAGTGGTTAATGTTCTCAGCCATCAGAAAATATGAATTAAAAGTAGCTCAAGAGGGCTGAGAGATGGCTCCATGGTTAATAGTGCTTGCTGCTCTGGTTCAGGCACCCTCTCCACTATTGCTAGGAGTCTTAGCTGGAGTCACCTTTGTGGTTTCCTGGGAGTTTCCCTGGCACCTGGTTTCTCCCTAACGCTAGAATGGTCCCCCTCTATCAATATATCTCTTTCGTTACTCCCACTCCGTCCCTCTGCCAACTTGGCCATCCTGATACCTCATGTTCCCATCTTCCATCCCTTCCCTTCTCCCCTCCCTTACCCCCAGTTTACTCAGCAGAGCCCATCTATTTCCCCTTCCCAGGGCGATCCATGCATCCCTCTTAGGGTCTTCATTGTTACCTAGCTTCTCTGGGGCTGTGGATTGTAGCCTGGTTATCCTTTGTTTTACATCTTATATTCACTTATGAATGAGGACATACACCATGTTTGTCTTTCTGAGTCTGGGTTACCTCACTCAGGATGATTTTTTTCTACTTTGATTCTTTTGCCTACAAATTTCATGATGTCATTTTTTTAAATAACTGCTGAATAATACTCCATTGTGTATATGTACCACATTTTCTCTACCTATTCTTCAGTTGAGGGGCATCTAGGTTGTTTCCAGGTTCTGGCAATTACTAATAATGCTGCTATGAACATGGTTAAACAAGTGTCCTTGTGATATGATTGAACATGCTTTGAGTATAAGGCCAAGAGTGGTATTGCTAGATCTTGGGGTAAATTGATTCCCAATTTTCTGAGAAACCGCCTTACTGATTTCCAAAGTGACTATACAAGTTTGCACTCTCACCACCAATAGAGGAGTGTTCCCCTTACTCTGCATCCTCTCCAACATAGGCTGTCATTGGAGTTTTTGATCTTAGGCATTCTGACAGGTGTAAGATGGGATCTCAGAGTCATTTTGAGTTGCATTTCCATGATGACTAAGGATGTTGAGCAATTCCTTAAATGTCTTTTGGCCATTTGAGATTCTTCTGTTGAGAATTCTCTGTTTAGATCTGTATCCCATTTTTTAAATTGGATTATTTGATATTTTGATGTTCAGTTTCTTGAGTTCTTTATATATTTTGGAGATCAGCCCTCTGTCAGTTGTGGGGTTTCGGAAGATCTTTTCCTATTTGGTAGGCTGCCATGTTTTTCTTATTGACTGTGTCCTTTGTCTTATAGAAAGTTTAGGAGGTTCCATTCTTTAATTGTTGATCGCAGTGTCTGTGCTTCTGGTGTTGTATTCAGGGAGTAGTTTCTTATGCCAGTGCATTCAAGGCTACTTATCCCATTCTCTTCTATCAGGTTCAGTGTAACTGGATTTATGTTGAGGTCTTTGATCC
>LOJH01000644.1:295-31687 GCA_001685095.1 Ellobius talpinus | reverse complement strand
TATAATTAAAAATTACAGATTAATGGATAGTCATTTATAATAGTCAAACTTGTATTTATGTTAGGTTTTCTAGATATATAGAGATATATTTTAGTTAGATAAGCATCAACACTTCAAAGACCTATAGAATATGGCATTTAAACTGTTTTAAGAAATTAGAATTTTCTTAACAGTGAGACTTGTCTGCTTCTGGCAGCATCAATTACTTCAGAGGGACTGATGGGCATTGAAGAAACTTGTTATGGAATTTGCCTTCAATGTGACAAGTCATTTGGGCAAGAAACTGCTCTTTCCTGGAGTGGCTAGTGATATGCTGTATAAACTGGACAAGCAGGACCCACAGAAAAATGACTGCTGAACTTGCCTAAAGAAGGTGAGACAGTCAGTCGTTTAGTGTTCATGCTTCATGAAAGAGTTTGCCAGACATTCTCCAGGACACAGAAGAAAGTGACTGACAAACTGCCAATGTAGGTGAAACAGTCTTTCAAATTTCCTGCTTCATGGAAAAGTCTACTGGATACTATGAGTCTGTAGGCTGAAGATGGGTGCCCCAATGTTACAGAAGAATTTAGGGTCACTTTCCAGGCAGTGAGGTGTCTCTTTCAGTTGTAGAGTTTTGGAAGTTGCTTACAATGCACTTCCTTTTTACTTGGTAATATTATATCTGCTTCACTGGTAATATTGCATTCAGTACAGGAAATATGATTTTTCTTTTGCATTTATTTAGTTAATAATATCTAAATTATTTTTTATGTATAGTGTTCTATTTGCATGTATGACTGCATGCCAGAAGAGGGCACCAGATCTCATTATAGATAGTTGTGAGCCACCATGTGGCTGCTGGAAATTAAACTCAGGACCTCTGGAAGAGCAGCCAACAACCAGGGCTCTTAACCTCTAAGCCATCTCTCCAGTCTATAATACCTAAATTATAAGTTATTTTAAAATAAGATATATTGGGACAGTATACTTACAAAAGAGACATCTTCAGAAAGGACATTAAATAAGTTTTAGCCCATGTTCTGAACTTTTTTATGCCGTGGGCCTTCTATCTTGTTCTTATAAAGTAGGATTAAAAGTTTGTATTTTCTGGATGTCAACACTGTGGATTTCCTAAGCTGTTTTAAAGATGTTTATGAAACCTTACTGGTTGTAGAATACAGGACAGTGTTGCCTGATTGGTCCTCAGAACATAGACACATGCATGCTGACCTAGTGTTTAAAAAAGAATATGCCAGTTTTATTGTGTTACTCACACTGGCCTTACTTGAAGTGATGCTGCGTGGTGATTTTGAACAATAGCCCATCCTGCTCTATCTTCCAGTACCACAGTGGGGGTTAATAACTTAACTGACATCAGTGAAGCTGTTCCATTTCTACCTTTTGTTGATCAGGTGTGTATTCTTTTTTTTTTCATGTGCCTGGTATATCTGTTTGTGTGTGGAGGTGTCCCTGCTGATTTTGATGGATGCTGATCATGATGGATTTCTCTTAACACCAAGACTGTTTTACCCTCAAGAGCACACAGCTCTTACTTGTGTTGTGTTACTTTCCAGGTCTGCTATTCATTCTCTTTATTTCTCATAGCACCCGTGTCTGTATTTCTTCCTTATAACATTTCAAGAAATACTTGATTGACCTGCCAAGGCGTGAGGCAAGTGGTGATGCTGTATATGTTGCCTGATTTAGTATCAGGAGTATGAGGAACCTGTGAAGCTTATGAGACTCCTTGCCTGTTGTGCAACACGTGTTCTGTTCAGAGCTGTCTACTGTGTCAGAGAGAATGACCCTCCCAGGGAGGCAGCATGCCAACACATGAGTGTAGGACATGACCGGAAATGTTATTTCTTAAGATATTAGTCACGTCGCTTTCTTGCTATATTTCTAGATTTTTCTTAAAGCTGCTTTGGAATTCCTTTAGTCTGATTTGTCAAATAAAATAAAAACCAGCCCAAAACTTAGTTTACATTTAACTTTTATAATGTGGTAACACTACTAGTTATCTGAACTCAAGTTGATTTTCTGAAGTATTTTTAAGTCGTTTAAGTAATCACATGCATAGCCAGTTAACTAAGGTTCCTACTCTTTAATATTATTCTCACCATTGCATACTAAAATGCCTCTTTCGAAATCAGATTAGAGCTGTATTAAAAATATACATTTGAAGGTACAGAAATGGTAGCACTCTTAATATGGTCTGTTAACATCTTATTAATTTTGGAGAGTAGTGATGGATAGGAAATATTGACGGTAAAGACAAAATGATTTAAAATTAGAATGTCCATACTTAAGATTAATATTTTACAAAATATACTTCCCAATGTTATGACTCAGAGAAAGTGTTCAATATAAAATTTCATCATGAGGAAGGTATATATTTTTAAACTTCATTGTGAAAAATTTAAAGCATACTGACAAATAGAAAACTTCATATACATGTTGATTTTAAAAGTAACATTTTAAAATTTTGCTTTATTTATTTTTGACAGTAGTATATTAAAAGCAAATTATAGGTACTGTGCCATTTTATACAGATATTTAAGAATAATTATATGGTTTGATCACAGAACAAAAAACATTCACCATATTATAATCATGGCATTGCTACTCTTAACAAAACTGATAATGATTCTTTGGTGTCAGATACAGTTTTTGTTTTTACTTTTCTGAAGTTTATGGAACATGGAAATGTGATCATCTTTATCAGAGTTGCACGATAGGATTCTTTTCCTTTTTGTACAATTTCCCCTTCTGGGTATTGAGTAAGTCATATGGTCTTTTTTGGTTCCCTTTATCATTTAAAAGTCTTTGAAACTGGCAGGCAGCTATTATTATGGTTTGGATATTGTTATGGTTGGAACAAGCTTGTATTTTGAGCAGCTGGTCCCCTCATGGTGCTGCTATAGTACCATTTAGGGTGGTACTCTAGGTGGGGGTTGGCAGGACAAAGTAGATCACACAGAGAGATATGGCTTGTCTGTGAAGTTATATACTTGGTTCTGTTCCTTGTTTACTCTCACTTGTTGGTTATGAGGTGAACAGCATACTCTACCTTGCTCTTCTACTGACACATAGAAATGAACCCTCTGAAACTGTGAGCCCAAATCTGTCTCTCTTTCTTCAAGTTGCTCTGTGAGCCATGTGGTCTCAATCCTGATAACACTGGCTAGCAGATTTACAAGTTTCATTTCAGAAACTGCAGGTCTATAGCTAGACATCTGCAACATGGTATTGAGTTTCTAATCTTGTAAATGGCAAGCTAGAAATGTGTTTCATTGACAGACTTCCAGCAAGTGGCACAAGGCATAGGGCATATTGAGCATTCAATAAATAACTGATAACTAAGCAATGAGAAATTGAACGTATTTTGTAGTGTTCAAGGAGAATGTGTATCTTTAGGCACATACAGGTAGTTTTAGTCTAATGGAGTATATTAGCTAAGTTTAATTCTAATTTTCTTAAATTTCTGTTGGGAGAGATCTAGCCACTGTACCCAGGACTTTCACTATTTCTCATAACATTTATGAGTGTTTTCTTTCTTTAAAAATTTTATTACATTTACATATTTGTTCATTTATTTGGGGAGCATGTCTCACAACATGCATGTGTTTGTCAGAGGAAAACTTGGAGTCCTTTCTCCCCCCTCCTTCCATCATGTGGGTCTTGGGAATCAAATTCAGATCATCATGTTTAGTAGAAAGTATCTTAACTCACTGAACCATCTCATCAGCCCTGTGCATGCTTTTTGTTTTTTTGTTTTGTTTCCCCAGAGATAACTCTGTCAGTATGTTTGTAAAGAGAAACAGTAGGAACTGCTTTGGATTAAATGTATCCCATCAAAAAGTGATGATGTTCCATCCCTAATACATGAGAGTGAGACCTCATTTGAAAACAGGGATCAAAGTAATAGAATGCCATTAGGGAGGGCCTATTCCAGTGTCATTTGTGTCCTAAAGAAGGGGAGACTCTGGAGAAAGACGGGCGTAGAGGGAAGCTGATTTGGAGAGACAGGGATACCTCTGTACAGGAAATGGACCCGTGAGCCACTGAGGAGATGGGTGTGGGATGGTTATCTTCCACAGCCCTCAGGAGTGGTCTCTAGAAACTAATGTTTTTATGATTTTCATGAGGACAATAAAAGATCTCTTGCTTTATCTGCTCCATAAATGTTCATATTTATGAAATGTGGCATGTGTTCTGGTTAGATAGCGTTTCCAAGTACTTACTCTGTACTGGATGCTGGTCTAAGACTACTGTGTGTAAATCATTTTATCCTTATAGTACCACTTTGAAGGAAATGTCCTTTTTTCTTGGATGATAAAACAAAGTTCAAAGAAGCCAATTAACTTGGCTAGAACAGCGGTGGGCCCACTAGGTGGGGCTGCTCCTAGGCTGATGGAGTTGATGCTGGAGCTCATGCTCTCTGCTCTGCATCCTTGACTCAGTCCCCTGAACTGAAAGCTGCAGCTTTGTAGTAGTGTAGCTCATCTCTGCCCAGTTTCTCACTGCTTGAAGATGTCGCCCCCCAGCAGGAAGGAGATCCTGTGCTTTTCCCATAGCTACAGCTGTCACTCAGTCCTACCTTGACAGAACCTGGAGCTGAGTGGACAGAGGTGTCCATTACTGATTGTTTAGTTTGCTTTTGACAAGTGTGGCTATTTTCAAATATCCTCATCCTCCCACCCCCTCCCAGTTTATTCACAGCCTTCTGTGCAGCCATTCAGAGTTCTTCCTGGCTCCTCCCATGTGTGATGACAACTTCTGGTCCTCTTTTCTAGATCCTTCTGCATGTCCTACGCCGCCTCCCACTGTCTTTTGCTTACACTTCCTTCTCTCTTTCCCACTTCGCCCACTGCCAATGCTTCTCTTCTGTTCCTTCCAGAGCCGTTCAGCAGCCTGTGTTCCAGCCTCTTAGAGTGGCCTTCAAAGTCTCCTGAAAGCACTGCTTCCCCTGACCTGTCTGAGGCGGGCAAGCAGTGACCCTCCTCCGTTTCCTTCCTGTGTTGTTTCTTTGTTTCCATCTCTAGGACTTTTTGATATATTCTGAGACCCACCTTAAATGTTGTTTCTTTTTCTGAGTCTCTGCTATGGATGCAGGCTCCACTTGATCAGAAACTCCACAGGCTGTTTATTGTCACTACAGCAGCTGTCTCCAGAACTATAGATGTGCCACTGCCCTCTCCCTTCCTTCTGTGTCTGCCAGTGGAAAAAGCGCTTCTGGTCAGATGGATGGAAGTGCAGATCGCCAGCTGCTGGAATTTTGTTTTGTACAGAACACTTAACCTCACTCCTCCCATTTTCTAATTCTCCAAAATGACCTTAAAATAACTTGCTTTTAGGAAGTTTGATTGGACTCTTGCAAACGCTAGCCCTTCTCACTTAGCAAGAACCCAATACATAAACTTTTTTCTTTTAAGCTTATGATCCCCAATAACTTATTTTGACCCCTGATCTATTGAGGGTAATTTGGTTCATTTTGTTTGTGTGCTGCCTGACCAAGTCAAGCAGCAGGCCTCCTCTCCTAGGACTGTCTAACTTTTAAATACAAAGAAAAATGTTTTTTCTTCGTTGTTAAACAGCAAATCTACGTGAACATAAGTGAACCCTAACAAATTGCCTTGTGGTTTAAGGGGTCTATCACGTCATGGTGGAATGTGCCAGAAAGCGTGTGTGTGGCTTCCGATTTTGGTAGGAGTGAAGAAGAGCACGGAGAGGGAGCTGTCTGTGAGGGGGCCATTGCTGCAGGACGATCATGACAGATGCTCTTTCATCACCCATAGTTTTACCCAGCAAACTGGAAAATCAGAGTAGCCAAAGTGTGAGAACATCAGGTGGCAAAGGAGACCGGAAGTGAAACCTTAGCAGAATAGAGCTGGAGGACACAGGGTGTGGGAGCCGCTCTGGCCATGTGACAAAGGAAGCTGAGTTTCTTTATGGGCTTCTCCATCTAGGTAGGAAAGTTGTGATTTTTTTATGGTTATGCTAAAGGAGAATTTCATGCCATTCATAGTCAAGGCTATGATTTACTGATCTTTGATCAAATCAGGCTGTCAGGAAGGCAGATACTGAGGCAGAATTAGGAGTTCAAGAAGTTTATGGGGGGATGTGAAATATGAACCTGATGGAAGGATAAAAGGGAGTAGGGAAATAGATGGAGTGCTGGTGTAGGAGGATCTTCTGTCTATGTCTGTGTGATTCTTTCTTATCTCTATTCCTCTTGCCTAATGTTTCTAATCCTTAAGCCCCTACCCTGGAATGTACGAAGGTGCTGTAGCTGGACCACAGCAGAAGTCACCCCCCAAAAGGTAACTTATGATAGATAGCAGCCCAATCTGGTGCTTATGACTTCAGATCATTCACCAAATTTATATTGTCCAACAACTGAAGAAAATTGTGTGTCTTATGTTTAGAAATTCCAAATATCTTCCATTTGAGATAACCTAAAATGAAATATTTAAGAAACTACTATCTATACACTAAAATTTCTTTCAATGGGTTTTACATTTTTAAATCCAGGTTATGATACTCTACTGTCATAAAGCTATATTTTGAAACATTGCCCAAATACCTAAATTTTAAAGAAATGTGTATGTTCTGAAGTTGAAACGGCTCTTGTGAGGCATGGTGGGTATGATACAGGGTATTTGAGACCCGTGGAATGGTTCTCCATCTCTGTGACACAGAAACATGTATTCAAAACAGTTCTCTGTTTGGGCTGTAATCACTGAGAGCCNCCCCCGTGCTAGGATTAAAGGCATGCGCCACCACCTGGCAATCCTCCATTCTTAACCACAAGCAATTGATGAAGGCTTGGGGGTTGGCTTTTTAGTTCTTTGTTTTCTGCTTGAATTATTAGCCTTGCCAGTCTGCCCACTACGTTTCAGCTCCCTGCCAGTAGAGACTTACCATGTTCATACTTTAAGAACATTGCTTTCTTCTGCTCTGTGTTCTGTATTCAAGACAGTTAAGGTTTCAGAAGAGGGTTCCTTAAAAGGCAGAGTTTAGTAACCTATGTGACAACAGACGAAGAAAAGTCTACACCTGTGATGAAGCATGGATTTAAGTTAGGAACTTGGGCGTCCTGGTTCCTAGCACATTTTTTTTTATCCACCATTTGGTTTAGTGAAACATTGATCGGAAGTTTGACATTTCTCTTTAGTTTCAAGTTTCTTTTTAAAACTTGCAATTTATTTATTATTTTGTGGTTTGTGTGTGTGCACGCGCACACAGTGCACATGTCAAAGTCAGGAGGTCAGAGGACTTAGTTCTCTCCTTTCACCCTGTGGCTCCCAGATACTGAACTTGGGTATTTAGACTTGGGGGCAAGTGCCTTTACCCACTGAGCCATCTCACTGATTTGCAGCTTACCAGTTTCTTAAGACTTAATTGTAAAGGTCATGTATTTAGAGAACAAAGCAGTACTCATTGGCCTCTCTGTCTCTTCCAGGTTTATCTTGCAGACTACGGACTGTCCTACAGATACTGTCCCAATGGGAACCACAAACAGTACCAAGAAAATCCCAGGAAGGGCCACAATGGAACAATAGAGTTCACAAGTTTGGATGCTCACAGAGGAGTAGGTAGGTCGCTCTTTTCCAGTTCATGCTTCTATCTCAGAAGGATCACTGAGTTGAGAGTGCTGAAGCTACATGAGATGACTGCTGCATGGTCAGGCTGAAGGGTGAGCACACTGGCGAGATTTTTGTGGAAAGTAGTGAGTTCCTGTTATCCTAGGGAATATCTGACAGAAACCAGAAACCATGTGAGTAGACAGAGACTGTGGCTCTCCAGAAGGGAGGAAAGCCTGCCAGTCGTTAGGCTGAGAAGTCACAGGTCTGTGTGAGGCTGCTGGACAGTGTTGTAGGGGCATCAGGATCAGTGGCTGTCACATGCTGTCCTGTTAGCATTGTGTTCTTCTCAGAGCCTTAAAGGCATCTCTCCATAGCAGCAGCATCCTCTGAACCCCAAAGTGTTAACTTGGGAAATCTCTGCCAGTCGTCTTTCATAGATCTTACTTATTTAAACTCACTTTGATGGTATTGGAAACACATTTGCAGGTAAATTACATACATAGCCCTTTTATTGGATATTGATTGTACTGCCTTGCAGTCCAAGGCAGACTTAATTCAACAATTCCCTAATTAGTTCAAGTCATAACCTATGTCTTGTATTCATTTACCATTAATTAAACCTTAGCTGTTTATTACTCTGCAGTCCAAATCCAATAGCCGGCCCAGAAAGCCATGGAAAAGGAAGTAGGAGGTCAATATTGAAAATATATGGTGCTGAGTCCCACTGATGGCTGCTTTGCTCACAATCAATATGCTCAGTGCAACTGTACTTTCTTAGTTGCTCTGTCAGCAAGACAAAAAGTCAATTCAAATGTTATGCTAGTGAAAAAAATGACGATTATTAAAAAACTTTGGCTTTCGAAATTATATTCTTTGCAAACTTTGTTTATAAAAGTGTTTTCAGACATGGTAAAGCAAACATAATTTTAAACAGCTGTGAAAGATGCATCGTCACTGAGTGTCAGCTCGACTTTTGTGCTGATAATGGCCTTCGGACTGTTAGCCTAAACTAATACTTTCTAACGAGTTTTACTTGGTGCAAACAACTGTATATTATTGCCTTTTCTATTAAAAGGACCATTGACCGTGTAATGCAGAGGGTGTTGATCATTTTCCAGAGCAATTAAAACCCATAGTCTTTTAAGGAAGGCCATCAAGAAGGTGGAGCCAATGTGTTGATTGTATGCCACCTTCTTCCGAGGAAACCTGCTAGGGAACAGTTTCTAAAATGAAAAGCAGTTTTTATACTCTGGGGTGGAGGGAAGAAATCAGAATATGTCTTTGTCAAGTCTGGTTTCCTAGAAAAATGGTGGTTAGTGTTGTGGAATTCTTCATCATTCGCGTTTTTGATATAGTTAACCTTTAATGTAAATTGTAACATGACTTTGATTAAATTAGGAAATAGGGAAATAACATGCCGATTGACAGTGGGGCTTCTTAAAACAATTTATTTAGATTTATTTTAAGTATATGAGTATTTGGCCTGTGTGTGTGTCTATACATGCCAAGTAAGGTCAGAAAGGGCATTGGATTCCCTGGAAATGGAGATCTCCATAGCTGTGAACCACGTGCGGGTGCTAGGACCTGAACCTGTGTCCTCTGCAAGAACAGCAAGTGCTCTTACCCACTGAATCATCTCTCCAGCCCGGATAGTGGTGCATTCTAATTTTAAGTTTTCCCATTTTCAGTGAGCCGAGGAACGTTTGCCAGACTTACCCTGTGATAGAGAATAGAATTTTCAGAGACACAAAGGAACTCCTGACCTGGTGTTACATCACACACATATTCTTAAGCACTGTTATTAATGTTCTAATGCTGAGTCCATCCAAGTCACAGTTTAACTGTAGGAGGATTAAAGCGTAATCGTCAGCAGTATTTGGGCAAGTCTTCTTTAGTTAATTCTGCATAGTATTTGTTGTGTTTTGTCTTCATGAAATATTTAATCCAACTTCTATTCAGCACTCAACTTCAACTTCTTCCTCCCAATTATAGTATGCACTGATTGAGACTCTGGGTAGATTTCTCCACTTGGGTCTCGGGTAGAAGACTGGACTGAGCGTGATCATAGACATGGGGCTGCATCTGAAAGAACGTTGAGGAAAGAGCCAGGGAAACTATTTTGAGATTTGCAGGAAAGTCTTGTCGTCTTGTGCTTGAGTGAGTACTCATTTAATCACAAATTGACCAGCTTTCCTATAAAATAGTGGATTTCTTTCATGTATTGTGCATATTATCATCTGTGTAAATACATGTATGTTTGCCCACATAGACCTACCTATGTATGTGTACATATATACATATATTTACCAAAGACATATGTATTTGTTCCATAATAAAAATGGAATATTGGACATTCTCACTGTGTTTGAACAGTGTTTGTTCCTAACATTTTCGACTGAATTTTGCAAAATAAAGCTTTTCAGCTCAGAATTTTGTTAAAAATGAACTAATCATTTAACCATATTTAGAAACCAGAATAAAGGGCTCAAATTCTATATGTAAATGGAGAAAATCGGATACTTAAATATCTGTATGTTATCTATTAGCATAGTATCAGCCATCTTTTCCTATTCCAGTCCAGGGGAGAAAGGAATGCAAAAGAAAACAGCAAGAATCAAGAAGAGCTGTCCCTGTGAAACAGAACCTGGGCTTGTCAAAGAGCTTCCTGCACGGCAGCTGTGCCTCTACATAGTCAGGAGAGGGGTGTTCGCCCTGAGTGGGCTGCCTGCTGACCTTGAGATTCTCCTAGTCCTTGTCTAGACCCTGAGAACACAGCTGTGTTTTAAATGCACTTGTCTGGGGTACCATTTAGTCCTCCTACCTCCATGTTTTCTAATTCATAGTCAGCTACAGAGAGTAGGTGAAAGGGAGAAAAAGAACAGATTTTCTACTATGTAGCTCACTAAACCAAAAACTGTCAGAGGGACATACTGAGATGAGCTGGAAGGACAAAAGGACGACGGGACGATGGAGATTCCTTCCTGGAAGTGGTGCGGAGGGGCATGACTTCTACACTCAGCAGTTGTTCTTCCAAATTCAGGACTCTGTGTAACCGAAGGGAACTTTCTGCAGCTGACTTGCTTCATCAGGGTAAACCAGAGTAAGAGTGTTAGGCGTAGTTCTTCATTATTAATTTTTTCCTCCATAAAACTAGCATGTACGAGCACTGACATACTTTGTTCTTGTTGCAAGATAATTAAAGAGAATTACATGTGTGTCAAATACACTGTTTTAAAATTTGTTGCACTCTTAGTAATGTTAAGAAGCAATATTCGGATCAATGAGTAATATGGATTTTTGTAGATTTTTCTGCTCACTGAGGCATGCAGTCAATACCTAATTTCTCTAGAGACAGACTGCATTGAACAGATAGAGCTTTCTTACACACTTCAGACCTGGGCACTGGGTATATAATACCTGTTCTAATCTGACATCATTGATGCCATACAGTATAATATCGAAATTGCATTTTAAATGTCTATTTGCTTATGTAATATATCCAGTGTCAAAGAAAAAATATATTGCATACTTTTTTTTTGCCATGTGCTACAGCACATAGAGTCTAAATCTTAGGCTGCTTCTTGCATGGTTTCATTTCACTTCAGGATTCCAACTTACAAAATATATGTGAACAAAACTGAGAGTGGGTTTTCATGCTGCTAAACTGGAGAAATGGCTTGGGTGATACAACTTATATTCTACAACAAAGTCAAAGGAACAAACACCTTTTTCTATTACAGGATATGAAGCAATACTATTAAATACTGAATTAAATACCATTAAGTGTTTCCCAAGGAGTTAGAGAACTATACTGTTAATCTCTTCTTTTTAGGTAAATTTAATGCTGTATATAGCCTTTGACTAACATGTAAAGACAGGGAAGGCATTGTGGGTATGTGACATATGCCCTTTGGTTTCATATTTTGATATTTTGTTACATTTATTTTGGGTGAGTGGGATAGTGTGGCACACATGTAAAAGTCATTTCATTCTTCCCTCTATCATGTGGGTGCCAGGGGTCAAACTCCGGTCCTTAAACTTAGTGGCAAGCACCTTTATTCACTGAGCCATCTCATTCATATAATCCCTTTACATTTATACAAAAGTCATATTTCTTGGCTTTTTAATTGAACTGTTTGGCAAGGAATGTACAATGCCCAGTACCTAAATGTAAAGTCTCTTTGTTCAGTTGACTAACTTTTTGTAATAGCTCATGTGCGCGTGCGCACACACACACACACACACACACCAGGGATTAGTCTGTAAACGGTATTAAAAAGAGGAAAAGCAAAACCCAGATGCCTAGGTTTCTCGTTTATTTGAAACATGCTAGTTTGCCTTCCACTCCCGCTACCCCTCTGAGATTGTAACAAGTGGTAGTGTGGTAGTCAGACTTTGCTTTGTGGCAAATGCTTGAAATAATTCTGTGGACAACAGAGTTGTTTTAGTTCACAGACCTAAATATTCCACTTCATGGTCTTCGCCTTCTTCCATGCTGGATGCATATGAACCCACAAATCATATGGGTGGAGTGGGGGAGGCTGTGTTATCACATGATGCAGACAGTGGGATCATGTGAAGCACCTCAGCATGACAAACAGTGAGCAGAAACGGGGGAGTTGAGAAAGGAGGAGTAGACAGCACAGACCCCAGGACCGAGCCCCCCGGGACTATTTCCTTCAGTATCCCAACTCCTCACTCCTTACCCACTTCCAGTATTGCCATGTATGAGTAATTCATCAAAGAAGTAAAACCATCAGATCCACCCCTCCTGTGCACCCTAGAAGATCCCCAGTCCTCTGCTAAGACCCACTACACAATACTCAAACCATAACAAGAGCCACCATAATATTTCCTTGCTCTTTGTACATCTGAGTTGACAAAATATTCAAGAACACAGTCACAGTTGGAAACCTAAGAATAAAATACACATTTTCCTGCCATTAGTCACCATCCAGTGAGCCTCTTGTTCAAACATTTCTACTTTCTCATAATTTCCGACCACATATAGTAACATGTCAGGCATTTACATCTTTCCTACTGGAAACAAGTGTATTCATGTTTGCTTTGTTTCCTACCAAATCCTGTCTTTTTCACCCTCCATAATGCATAAGAAATGAAACTTAGTGGAAAGTGTACCAGACTGCCAGATGCATACAGAGTTAAAAACACTTTCCTATTTTTCTTTCTTTACCTTAGTGAGTCAGCCCAGTTAATTACCCTGGTTTGTCTTTAGAGTGCACACTAGACCTCTAGTGTGACCTTTCTGTTGATCTTACATCAGTTTAGATGGACATTGCTACATTATAAATAAATATTATCAACAAAGGCCGTTTTATCATAACGGGGTGAAATGGAGGGAACTTTCCGAGAAGGATGTCACAAGGAGAATTTTGTCAGTGATTCGGGAAAGATCGGAATCTGCTACTTATTTATTCATTCAAATAACTTTTTGCTGTGCCTTTTTGTATTGTATTCAAAATGCCTGTGTGTTTGGCTCCTTCCGTAACTAAGAGCTGTGAGAGAATGCCGATTGGATGACTCTCGGCTGGCGCTGGAGGTGGACATTAGCCCGCACATGTGCCTCCCTCGTTCTGAACAGTGTAGCTTCAGGATTGCTCCGACATGAAGCAGGTTATTTTATCCTCTTAAGCCTCTGTTTTCTTATGTGCCAATATGATTAGTAACAATGACGCTGTTGGAATGATTAAAAGGTAATAATAGAGTACTACACCATGTGATACTGTAGATGCTCTCCATCAATCATGTAAATTCTTTTATTTCAATTTTCAGTTCTAGTGTCAGCTATTTCTGGAATCTGTTTTCTGAAATAGAGGCTGAGTCCTCACCTGTGCCTATTTTTTATTATCGTTATACTTGGCAACACTTTATCATTTTGAAATGTTGAGCAATTGTGAACAACACACGCTCAGTGAAAAGAAAGATTTGCTTCGCTCCATGCTAGTAAGCACAATAAAATTAGATGCTAAATAGTATTTAGAAACTAATTTAAGAAAGTTTAAAGGAAAACTCCTGGAAACAAAATTTCCAACAGAAAGTAAAAGTCTGAATTGCTGTGTATCTGTATGAAGACCATTAAATAATGATTTATTCGCTATGAAATGCAAGTGAGAACATTATGCAGTACAGTGAGTTATGCAACCATGTTTTCAAGAGAGAACACTCCTCAGTCCTTTGTCTTTCCAAATGAATCCAGTGGATTGAAGACAGTAGACTGTCTGCACATTGAACTGCAGAGTTCAGCGTGGGAGAGTTGGGACTGGGACTCACCCCTGCTGTACGAATTCCTATCCTGGCTCTCTTTTCATTTCTTGGTTCAGTTAGCATTTTCTAATGAATTTGGAACAGTCAGCTTCAAGGTTAAAAACATTTTCAGACATTTTCTTTCCTGTGAATGAGTGTTTTGTCGGCAGGCATGTATGTGCACCATGTGCATGCCTGATACCTGTGACTGCCAGAAGGTGGCGTTAGGCCACCTGGAACTGTAGTTAGAGATGTTTGTGAGCCACCATAGAGATGCTGGGAACCAAGGCTGGGTCCTCTGCCACACTACCAAGTGGTGGCAACTTCTCAACTATTATTTTTGAATTAACAATTATTATAATTATTCTCTCTGTATGGTAGGACATGATACTTGTTGTAGATTGGAAGAGTTAATTTCCCTAAAACAAGTCAAGTGTTTTGCCTCTCTGGGGTCAATTTTCAGTCAGAGATATAAACCCAGAAACATTTTTGATACCTTTGTCATACTTCTTAGGCTAGGAAAACATAATTGTTCTTTTTAACATTACAAGTATTTTTGTAGGATTTAGCACGAAGAGCACAAAATATTTGCTATCCACGCCTACTAACATAGTGCATATAGGGAAAGAATGAAAATTTGATATTTAATTAGATAATAGTGAAATCAACTTTCAAAGGACTATTTTACACAAACGCCAGTTTATGAAATATTGGTTTCAGAAATCTAAACGACTTGCCAGTATTTGCAGCTGGAGGGTGGTTGGAGTCACTGGGAAGGTTCATTCCACATTAATTCATATTAGTTTTTCCTTCTCCTTTTGTGTATATCCAGAATCCCCAAACAATTGTCAGAATATCATTTGTTAATATTAAAGGATGTGAATTTTTTAATTGATGATAATCGGGAATTCTTGTAATGCAAAAGACTTGTGTACACGTCTATACACATGGAGCCATTCTATTACTAATGGGAGATTTATCACCAAGGAAATCACTGCAGAGCAGCATATGATAGAGACCGTGTTTTTATTTTAATACTAGAGCCAAGTCCTGCAGTCGAACACTGTTGAAGCCTGTGCAGAAAATAAATAGCACCCATGGGCCCGGCCTTCTACTGGATTCAAGGGACTGTAATAACCCAGTACTAAAGTAGCAGTTAATAAGGAGTATGTGGGAGTAATTGTGCACCCCGCTTTTCTAAGAACTTATATATGGTGACCCAGAGTAGCTACAATGTGCTGGCAGTATTATAATTTACGTATGGTGACCCAGAGTAGCCGCAGTGAGGTAGCACCATTCTTCTCAGTGGATGGGGTCAAAAATTAAAGACCTAGTTCATTCACTCAGTGACTTTTCAAAATTTATTTAGTAAAGGGCAATGAAATAGGATACCTGTTTAGAACAACTTTAACAGCCACAGATTGCTCAGGATATTATATATCCCTGCACAGATGAACATTCAAGTAGTGGAATAAATATAAATACCAGCCTATTGTTTTTATAATAGCTTGGAATGCTTTTAAAATGACTTTATTTTACAGGTATTCTCTGACTGTGCAGTCATTAGTTCAGTGACTTATTAGCAAGTGTCAGTTATATTTCACAATTCTGAGGTCTCATTGTCTTTTGATATAAGTTAGTCGAGGAAAGTATGTCAAAATGAGATGAAATTAGTCCACAGCTTTGAGAGTTTGTCTCTATTTGGCTTCAGAGCTTCCTTCCCCACTGTAGCCTCTACAGCACGTCCTCTCCACACTTGCCTCACCTTTGACTTTTCTCTTTGGACCCAAGTCTAGTCTTTTTGAGGGAGTCCCTTTTCTCTGGAGATGGTGTGTGTGGCACCGTGGAGCTGTGTGCCCACAGTTGCTGTGTTTCCAAGTAACTGAAGGTCTTCCTGGGCCTGGTTTTAAAGACTGCACACTAGATGGCAGTTTTGTCATATTCTTCTGACTTCAAGTGCGACCACTAGTGTGACAGAATAGGAAAGGCCTTCAGTGTTTAGTCTGCTCTCCCAGGGTCTCTGCATGACCGAGGCGGACCCCATGGACTTCCTGAAACATGTGTTAGCAATTTAGCTGCAGACATTTATTTCTTTGTTTTACTGTTGGGCTCTTTGAGAAAGTGTTAGTGCTGGGTTATGGGTTGTCTGGATCATGTCAGAGGCCACGGGATCAAGTTCATGTGACAGACTAGACTAAGGAAAGATGAAGTTGGCGGAGGTGAGGAAACTGACCCTTACTTCAGCAGCAAGTCCTGCCTGTCTGTGGACTGAGGCCAAAGGCCCAGACGGTTAACTTCACTCCAGCTGAGTAAACATGACACTTTGCCATTTGGCTTTTTCATATTTCGTCAATGGGAGCACACTCAAAGATTTCTCTATTTCTCACGAGCTTTCTTATCCTCCCCTTTCTGCAGCCCCTTCCAGAAGAAGCGACGTTGAGATCCTCGGTTACTGTATGCTGCACTGGCTATGTGGGAAGCTTCCTTGGGACAAAATCCTGGACGACCCTATGGCAGTCCAGACTGCTAAAACCAAGTAGGGATCCTCAAATATGTGATCTCTTCATGCGACAGTACTGAGACCATGGAGGGAAGTGGACATGCCAGACAAAATTATCCCTCGGCCACCATGACAACACAAATATCAGTAGTTTGAAAACTAATGTTTAAAAAACAAAATCAGGAACAGACATAGAATCCATTAAGACCACACTATTATAAAATAGAGATAATTTTACAGTGCAAATATGAGCTAAAATATCTCTTTCTGGACTTGCTGTTTTTCCAGCACTTAGATCTTAGGTGGTGGTGTTTCTAAAACGGACTCTTTTCAGATCAGTGTGGCACCGGAGTCTGGCAGGAGGCTCTTCGTGCTGTGGTTGAGATCAGCTGTGCAGAGCAGCAGGGTGAGGCAGGAGAGCAGGGCTTGCAGTCCTCAGGTGAGGACAGCATACCTCACGTTCCTGCCCCAGAAGGTAGAAAGAAAGAAAACATTTACACGAGCCATTTATGTGAAATACTCATGTAGCCCTCATAAACCTTTCTAACAATTCTACCTTCAAAGTTTTTACCTCGACTCCGTTAGCATAAGGAGATCAGTTTTAAAACTGTGTTTTACAGTTCTCTTGCTGGGCAGCTGGGTCCCCAGGCACTGAGCTCTCCCTCACACACAAAGATAGGCTGAGATAGTTATCCATGGAGAGGCTGCTGTTGTACCAAGGGAGTAGAGGTTTAGGAAAACAAGCAATGAAAATGGACAGAGGTGTAGCTCAGCCGTATAAATCAATCTTCAGATTCAAAAATTGTTTAGACTATGTCCCACTCTAGTCCATGTGGTCGCAACCTCATGATCTTATTGCCTCAGCCACCCAAGTGCTGGGATTGGAGGTGTGCCCCACCATCATTGGTCTGACTGTGGGATCAGGACTCAAGGTAGAAAGTTTAGACTACAGGTTGGAAATGACAGATGTTTGCACACTGACATGTGCAATAATTGCACCTGTAATCTTGACCACCCTGGTCCCTGACACAGTTGTGCAAGTCAGAGTTGGGCCTCTCGAATCAGTTTTGTCCATTTCAGTCTTCGTAACCGACACTTCTGGCCAAGTCACCTCACAGACATCGACACTCGTAAGCAGTCCTCCTATACAGTGTGGCAGCTCAGTTTATCTGATTTAAGTAGTGCATTTCAGTTCAAGGCCAGCATTTTAATTCTAATGATCATTGATTTGCAGGCTTTCTTTTAATAAGACTTGTGAATAGCTTGTTTTAGCCTTGTATCAACATGTATACATAAATGCCTTCGTTTTAATAACTAGTGAGTAGGTCTACATATGTATTCATGTATAATAAAAGGATACTGTGTAAATATAGTTTTAATAAGTTAAACATTACCTTTACTTTACATAATATTATCTTCATTTTTATTTGATTAACAATATAAATCCAAACATGAGTAGAGCTAATATAGTATGTGTCAAAACTCAGATTTCTTACATAATAAACAGTCCTTTATTTGCCTTTGAAGGTGTAACATGAGGCAGGATGGTAACTTTGGCCACAGCACAATGTTCCTTCGTTTTTGCTGTCGTGGGTCGCTTGAGATCACGGCACGTATCACACTTTTTTCCTTGAGTTTCTTTGTGAACCGTTCACTCATATCTATAATTTTAGTTGAGACTTTATATATTTTTGCTACAGCAACTTAAGAGATTCATATTTATTTAGTCAAAAATCCTGGAAAGCACTTACCAGTTGTTTATTGTTTTGATTTGGTGTGTTGTATTAATACTTTTTGTTAACTCATTCAATCACTGGTTAGTATGAACTCTTCCCAGGGGAGAACCATTGCACACAGATAACCAAAACCTCACCCTCTGCAGTGGTAAAATGCATGAGGAAAATATGATTTTGTTTTCAGGAGGGGGAAAGGACCACAAAAGTGTTTTGCCCAAAGATACCAGTGAAACCAGGGACGTTGAACATACCAGGGCCTCTCTTCAGTGGAGGAGATAAAATGCCTGTTTTCCCATCCAGAAATCTAGGAGTGGATATTATTTACAACCTGGTGACCTGTGCTATCAGTGAAGACAGACCTCACCCAAGTCCCCCAGACTGTCTATCCCAAACTCTCCCTCCCTAAACCCTTATCTTTAGCCTCCAGTTAATAGAACCCATCCTTAGCGGGGGATGTCACATGTAGTTTATGGCCTCTTTGCTAGATTCTAGGCCTTTTAGCTATAGACTCCACCTTCATGGTCACAAGTTCTATGTGGCCAACTAAGCTTTATTGTGTACCCGGAATTGAAATGATTGTTTCCTGGAAACCTTTCCCCCATACTCTATTGTGTTTAAATGTGCTGACAATAAACCTCCTGGCATCAGACTCCCAGAAGTTTTGATCCAGATTGGCGAAGTCAGTTTGAACTGAGTTTTTGATTCTCACCTCTTCTAGATACTTTTACTGTGCTGTGACATCTGCAGAGACCCACACACCTCTCCAGTGGCAAATATATGAGGACAAAATGGCTTCACCATCCACAAACAATTTTATATATATTTTTTGTTGTCTTTAAGGCAAGCATTCCTGCCTCTGCAGCCCTCAGTAATATACAACTTGAGATAAATCATCCTTGTTTCTCATTGCTTGGCCTCTAGGTTGTTGCAACTGTAAAAACTGACCAGTTAGATCTAAGCACCCCCGCCCTTTGCTAATCCCCCTATCCATTACAGCTGGGTAAAAAGGGGCACAATTGTGGGTCCTGTCAACGCAGGACCCGAGTTTTGTGCTCTGACTGAAACAGTGAGCCTGGCCTGAAGACTCTTACCGTGTGCTTTCCCTGTTTTGTTTAGTCTGCTGGATGAACTCCCGGAGTCCGTGCTTACGTGGGCTCCTCCTGGAACCAGTTGCTGTAAGTTGGAAGATAAACCCTCTGCATCTCTCTCTGCACAGGTCATCACAGTTGCCACTTAGCCTTATCTACTCCCCTTTCCANGGGGGGAGCTTCTGGGTCACAGATAGTTTGCTAGAGAAGATGTTTAAATCAGCTCTGACATTAGCGCCAAAGCAGTGGATCCCTAGCTTTCTGTCTTTCTGGGCTTATCTAGAATTTTAGGTTTTATTTTCAGAATCATTCACAGGTTAGTCAGTAGCAACTGGTATTTTTAGAATTAAAACACTTTTGAATGGAGGTAAAATCAACTTATAAAAAGACTATTTTGAGTCAGTGTATTTTAAAAGCTTAACCATTACATGCCTAATTGCTCTTTAAACCTGGGTCGCACTATTGATCAGTCAGCACAAGTTTTTAGATTCGAAAGTTACCTGATATGGGGACATAGAGGTGCATTTTAGAAACAATTTCCTTCTTGAAGTTTGTAGAGGATGTTTTCAGGTTCTTTGACATTCATATTAGTATGAATGGTAAATCAGCCCACAGTTCCCATTTCTGCCCCTTGTTTCTGCATATGTGAGTCATTCAGTAGTGACTTCAGCATGAAGCTGGTTTGACATGTAGAGAAGAGCCAGCTAACCAGAACATCAGGCTTTCACCAGTGGTAGGTTAGCAGAGTGAGTCTTTTTATTTTTTATTTTTTACTTTTTTTTTCTCTGTGTAGCCCTGGCTGTCCTCTATAGATCAGGCTGGCCTCAAACTCACAAAGATCAAACTGCCTCTGCCTCCCAAGTGAAGGGATTACCTGGCAGCAGACTGGATTTTAGTCTTTATTGACTGGAGACCATCTCAAGGTCAGCATTTAGCTGACTTCTAGAAACACACGTGTACACTGGCCTTCTACTAAATTCAGATCGCATATGTGTGAGTAGCACAGTCGTCTTAGCCTATAACCTCAGCTCATCTTCACTATGAACCACAGCTGTCATTTACAAAGGAAATCAAAGAGGAACCCAGGCCTGTTCCCACTTCCATTTCCTATGTCTTGTTGTGCATCATGGTGCCAGGTTCCCATCTTCCCCGTTCTGTGATACTTTTCTTCTAATGGAAAGGAAGAAAGAGGGGAGATAAGCTGGAAATTTTGTTGTTTGTTTTAGTCTGTAACCACATTAGAGAACTTGATAAAAGTGACATTATTCTGACCAAGTCAGATAGTATATTTTCTCAGTGGGACAGAAAACAAGATGGAGCAGAGATGCTATTTCCTTTCAGATTATATGCCTCCCTTAACTTCCTGTCCTTTCAGCTCAGGTCTAGAAAAGAAGGCCTGGATGCCTCCGATTGTACAAGGTGGATGCTTGTGAGCTAGTCTATGTCCCATGATATGTCAGTCATTAGGTACAGGCTAGAATTTTAGTCACATGAACGGTCTAGTGATAGGTCACACCTGATTCCTTGTTTTCTTACCCATGAATTTAAGCTATACTATTAAATAAAAACAGGTTTCTGTTCTTAAAGCACAGAGCTTAACAGCAGCATTTTCTCTGGAGAATGTAGAGCAAGCACAGTCTTGAAAATAAACTGATTTACAAAACTCTTATTCCTATCCTTTTTTATATACAACAAAGCAGAAGTTTGCAGCATGTGTCTCCAGCTAGTGTAGCACCTTCAGAAGTCTTTGTTGTCTTGAATAAAGTTGTAAAATAGTCAGTGACAATGCTTATATGTCACTAACCCAAAAGGCAGGTATTTCAGGACTATACCAGTTCTGTGATATTTGATGCATTCTGTCTAATAGCTCTGGAAATTCATAAGGAAACCAACGTTATACTTCATGGAATAAACCCAGATCTTGGAAGGCTAACATTTATACCAGCACTCCCTCACCATACTCTGAACCTCAGGCTTATGATAATAAATCCATAGTGGGGGTGGTCCTTTTTTCTTTTTGCCCTCCCGAGCCTCTCTGATGCCACATTTCCTAACCTCAGGTCCATGAGGCCTTTTGTACAGCTGCTCTCAGTTGGTGGTGTGCCGGGAATTCTCCTTTGTCTTATAACAGGCATTCATTTCCTACAAACTCTGCCCTGTTCTCCATTTGGGATCCTCTGATTAATAGACTTGTAGTTTATACTAAGCTCAGCTTACCAGCTATTGCAAGACTAAAAAGCAATAGAACATGTCTCAGAAAATGGCAGAGAATACTGAGTATTTCTTTAATAACTGGATTTGGATGCCCCCAAAGGGACTCAAGAAACCACCAGTTAAACTATGTTTTAACAGAGGAGCTATGTTTTAACAACAGAGCTTGATGTGTCTCATGCATTAGAGAAGAAAAAGGGGAAAGTAAGTTACCTAATGGCTAGACTGTTAGAATACAAACAACAATAGCAGAACCAGGAGTTCTGATCTGAACTATGTTAGCTCCTCATTTCTAGATAATAATTCTAACTGTGGTATAGAATGGTCACTCTGGGGGCTGGAGAGATAGCTCAGCTAGTAGGCAGGTTTATTGTTCTTGCAGAGGACCAGAATATGGTTCTCAGTATCCACATTGGGGAGCTCAGAATCACTTAAGCTCCAATGCTAGAGAATCTGTTGACCTCTTTGGACGTGGGTACCTACACTCACATGTGCCTGTGCGAGTGTACTCACATGTACACACACACACACATACACATACAAAGGTCATCTGGTTTTAAGAGAAAGAATGTGATTATTTTGGATATTTATGTATTTGTTTGTTTGTTTATTTACTTTCGGTCTAAGGAGTGAGACCCAGTCTGTTTGAATGGAGGGACAATGCAAGGGAAGGGAAAGTGTTAGGTAGTTACCCTCAGCTGATGAAGCTGCCCAGACCTTCCTGCCATAGTGTTTAAACACCCAAGTAAGAGAGAATGAAGTAGTGTGAGTCAGTAACAAATTTTTGAAGGAGAAAAGCAGATATAAAAATTGTTTAAACAAGTAAAAATATGATAATTTTAGTGTGACCCTCCTCCTGAAACAGAAGTACAGAACCTAGGCATTTGAACACATCTCTTTATCACTTCGTATTTATTAATTGTGCTTCTTTTAAGAAATTAGTGGGTGGAAATAGCTTAGTGTCAGAGTGGGTACTTAGTGTGAGGCCATGGTTTGAAAGCCTATCATCACTAAAATAAACAGAAGCTGCCATGAGGAGCTGCTATGTAGCTCTGCTGACACAGTTTTACATTGGAGAGAAAACAGCCAGCTCTTCAGCCTACTGACCTAAAATCGGGACTAGCGGGATGCACTGCGAAACTGAGGTACAGAGGACACGCAGGAGGGTTCCTCCTTGTTAAAGCTAGTCGTCACTAAAAATATGGAATCCATAGTCATTTCTAAATATATTCACATAATGGCAAAATGAAAGCTGTAGGGGAAACCTACAGTGCTTTACCTTTGAAATCAGATTTATAATGAGTACCCTTTGTTTTTAAGTGAACGTTTAAATGGTAATACAGAAGAGTCTGAAGTGTATTGAGCTGCCGTGTTTTGAGTAGTTAGTAGCTGCACCTCATACAGCCACGTTAGTAACTATCATCGTACAGGCGCTTTGACCTGGCAGATGAGTGCCTGTAAACATAGCAGCGAAGAGACGTTGAAACATTGTCAGTGGATCCCATTTTTAGCAAATCATGTCTGTCGTTTTTAAATATTTTTTCAATTTTTTAAAAAAAACATTTTAAATACTTTTTATTAACTTGTTTATTTTTAGTTCATTCAGGTGTGTGTGTGTGTGTGTGTGTGTGTGTGTGTGTGAAGGAAAAGGTAACAAAAATTTGGGGATTATTAGAGTTTTAATAATTCTTCCCAACTATGTGTAACGTAAAAACTTTGATTCTTCACAGGTGAACTCGCCCAGTTCTTGGTGTGTGTCCATAACTTAGCTTATGATGAAAAGCCAGACTATCAGAAGCTCAAGAAAATTTTGAATCCAGATGGAGTGTATTTAGGGCCACTGGAATTTTCCACTAAAGCACATAGTGTCCATGTGCGTCCTATGACCTGTCAAAAAGTAAGTATCACATAAGCCTTGTGCTCTTGCTATTGCAACACTGTGAATGTGCTCCCGAGAAGACGTTTCAGCCAAAATGACGGGCTTGCTACGTTGATAGCTCATCACTAGAAACCTGAAAGTTCCTGTGGCACATTATCTCTTAGAATGGGATCTGTGCCTGCTGTGTGTTGATAAAGAAGGAAGCTATCACCTGTCACTGATGGCCTTGTGTGTGGCTAGGGCAGAGCTGAAGGCCACTCCACCTTGATTTGTGAGAGCCTTTCTGTGCTTTACTAGGCTTTCTCTCACTCCTGCCCTGTGGATCTCTGACTCCTGCCCTATGGATCTCTGACTCCTGCCCTGTGGATCTCTGACCCCTGCCCTGTGGATCTCTCACTCCTGCCCTGTGTCTTTGACTTCCAGTTTCATTATGGAGCTGCATAATACTCTTAGAAGTTATTGATGTACATCTGTTGATATTTCAGCTTATAGAAATATTTGTTAACCAAGTTGTTACTGTATTTGTTATCTCCTTTGTTGTATTTGAATGGATGCCCTCACATCAACTTAAAAAAATTAATACTTAAAGCAAAGAATTATAAAGCCAAAGGATTTTCAGAAGAGGATGATAGGAACCTGCGTCTGTTACACAGATGAGGAAGTGACTTTTTCCTCACTTGAGGCTATCCATATTAAATAAATAAGTCCATAATAAATAAATAAATCCATGTATGTATGCGTGTGGAGGGCATTCTGGTGGAGGTACAAGTTAGGGTTAGAATGTCATTTACTTTAATATTTCTTCTGAACTTTGGATCAGCACAAGTGCTCGTGAGCCAAGAATGCAGGATGCAGGCTAATGTGACTGATAGGCTGCTCGATGAATGGTGAGGCGAGTCTTGGTGCACAGATGGTTCTGATTTGCTGAATTTTGTAGCTGCTGCAGCTGAAGACATAAAATATCCTTCTAGTCATAAATTAGCTCTTTGGAAGCAAAACCTTGGCACCAGAGCTTTACAACCTTCAATTAGTAGGAAAAGAAGTATTTGAATGACTGTGGTATTGACATCTGTAGGCCTGCATAGTAATCATTCCTAATAGAAGAGAATATCTGTTTGAGGAGGGTTTGCATGGCTAATTAACTACCAGTGAGAATGTGTAATTTTTTCATGATCCCCTGATTGTCACCTTTCTCTCGTGATACAATTACATTTTATTGTAGCGAGTGCCTCACAGACCAATTGTCAGCACTGTTTACATATTGCAGAAAGCAGAACAAAAGTTCATGTTTAAGGAAAAGCCACTGGATTTTGATCTTGGTAATTACGGAGACTTCTTTAACAGTTTTATTGACTTTTGTATTTTTATCACTCTCCCAACAAAACAAAGAACCATTTCCCTGACAGAGTGTTCTCCTTCCAGGGATGGGAACAAAGAACCGTCTCCGTGGCAGTGTCCCTTACAGTGATGGTCAGCACTTGATCTCTAGTAGTTTAAGATTCACACCTTGTTTTTTTGTAGTTTTCAATTTCATCAGCTTCACTGAAGTATAAGTCATTTACAAACAATACTATATCTTTTGATATAACATTCTAATTATTATCCTCTACAATCTGCAGTTCACTAAATCAAAGAGCATTTGTTGTGAAACCAATTTCTTAAGCAGAGAATAATAGTGTGGAATATTTTCCAATGAGCTTTCATGAAAAATATTTTATTCCCTTTGATTAGAGCACTTTAATTATAAGTAACACTATTTAAAAATAACATGCAACTTTAGCATCTTAATTCCTGCCAGCAGTGTGATCAGTCTGGATCTGTAGCTAGTAAGACATATTTCATAGCATATCAACATTTAATTAATAACCTTATTTCTCTACTATTTCATGTGCACATATATATTTAAATATGTCAAAAATATAGTTTTACTATCTGTGGGTAAATTTCATCTTAATTTTAATTTCTACAGTTTACAGGGTTTTATTAATGCTCTAAATAAAAATCAAACCTAAAAATGTTGAAACAATGCAGACATTACCATCCTGTCCCCAGTTCCGCTGAGTGATGCACACAGGAAGGTCTCTGCAGCTGATGGTTCCCTAACAGAATTAGTTGACAACCTGGTGGCTACAAATTTTCTCTTTCAAGTCCCAGCGTCTCCTCAGTGACTCCTTGTCACTATGCATGTGGGATACTGCAGCTAGTGATAGAGTAGTGAATGAATTATTATTACTTCGACTTTTTTATGGAGAGGTATTTAACAATAAGTCATTGTACCTGAAAAAGCAGGACTATGCAAATTAGCTCTTTTTACCATTTATTATTCCAAGAGAAGGAAGTTACATATATTAAAATTTTCAGCATATTATTTCATCTTCAAATGAAATTTTTAGAATTTAGCATTAACAAAACGCCTTTGACTTAGAAAGTGTCACCCGTCCATATGAACTCACAACGTGCTTCTCCAAGTGAAGAGATCTTTTATTAAGAGTTGTTTGGGCATGGTGAACCGCTTGCAGTAAACTGGGCGATTTCTTCTGGATATGAAATTTTGTCAGTCTAGCAGAGATGCTGTTGTGTGGGTTTTTTTGTTTGTTGTTTGTTTGGTTGGTGTTTTGTATGTTTTTCTCCTGAAAAGCAAACCCTTTATTTGCAAGAGCATCCAACAGCTCTGTCACCAGACTGTTTCCAAGGTTCATCCTCTAGATGACCTGCCAGCTGCTTATGCCACCCACTTAAGCACTTGGGTTTGCTCGTTCATTTTGTTTGGTATTGTTTTGTGTTATGTTTGGCTTAAAGTTTGTTTAACAGGCATGCTATTATCCAGCGATATCCCGGGTCACCCTCTGTGATATACTTTTTCAAATTCAGCGAATGAACCCGCACCTCAGCTGTGCTTGCTGAGGTCAGCTGGGACTCAGAGTTCTCAGAGAGTGAAGTGGGTGGGAGAACCACACTGTGCAGCCCCACCCCTTCTCCGGGCCCCTCCTGATTGCCCCTGCCTCTTCCTTCAGAAGCAGAAATTCAGATGAGTTGCCCATTTCAAGGCAGCGGGCAAGCTGTGGCTCAGAGCAGAACTTGGAGTTTCCTTCATTGCACACCAGTCTGCATCTAAAGTCCAGCAATTCAAAGGGGAATGTGTGTTGTTGGGGTACAAATCTTCATGGAGAACCTTTAGTTCTTAAAGTAATTCTAAGAACATGTCTTCCTGTGTGTTTTCTATATAACAGCAAAGGAACACACATCCCTGTTTAGAAGGATTCTTCGTTTATCAGTGTTTAGAAGTGCAAAGTGTTCGAATTTTATAGAACAGTATGAGGTTACACTGGAAAATTAAGTAAAATATTATCTCATTTCAGTAGTGAGGGTTTTTTGGGAAAATGATGCACATTTGGGTAGTATCCCTTTTGATACTCTGAGATGCCAGGAGTGTTTTTTGTATTTTCATCTTTGTAAATATGAACATATCACTCTGTTCAAAATTAAGGATTTATGTATTCCATCTTTCTCCTAGCATTATAAATTTGTGTAAAAATATAACTCTTCCATAAGGGGGGAAACATATTGCATGTTAGATAAAAGCACCCATGGCCTTGCAGCCTCAGCCTTGGGCCACTGACCTTACCCTGAGGGACCATCTCTTCCAGGGAGCCGCAGACAGGATGGAATATGCTATGCCCAATCCTGTTCGATATGTAAGAGGTTCTCAGGGCAAACTGGTACCTTAAATGCTTAGTACATGGGAGATTAAAAGTCCTCAATTGTTTCAACTAAGAACAGCTCCAATTCAGAAGGCACGGGCAGAAGAAATAACACGGTGTCGCCGAGACCTGTGCATCTCATTGTTGTAGAGGTCTCTGTAGCAAAGAATTATCCAGCAGTGACTGAACGGAAGCAATAGCGATGGACGGAGTCAGGAAAGTCATGTAGCTTTAAAAGAGAAGGCATTCCTCCTTTTCCTTAATACCACGTGAAATGTGCCCAAGAGGCCAGGACAGACAATGCGTAGCTGTAACTTGTAGGTGGAATGTAACCCAACATGGCATTAGAGAGTAGAATGGTAGATACCAAAGGTTTGGCGTTGGGGAAAACAGGGGTATGTCAAATAAAGACACAAACCCTTCGGTTATAAGATGAATGAGATATAAGAATGCAGTATACAGCATGACAGCTGTACTTAGTGATGTCATGTGTCATGGCATGTGCTTGTAACCCACTAAGAAAATAGGTATCATTCCCACTACATACACATGTGATAAATATATGGACTCGATCATGGTATTTCACAATGTGGGACGTCAAAACATCACAGCAGACAACCTAAATCTTCATTTGTTGATTGTATCTCAAAAAGGATGGAAGAGAAAACTTCTGCTAATCCGGAGCATGTCTCACAGTGACTGCTATGCCAGTGTTCCAGGGGATGAAACCAGTTTGGGGACCCATACTTCACATTAGTGTAGTTAGTATGTAACAAGTACACATTTCTTACCAAAGTGATGTCAGGGAGGGCGGTTTCTAGGACCATCAACTTTCCCAGTGGACTTAGAGGGCGGGTGGAAAAACTGTTAAATTTCAAGTGATTGGGAAATTCCAATTTGCAGGTTAGTGAAAGGCAGTGGTTTTACTCTTCATTAGGATGTGGAGATCCGGGAGGAGGTTGGTAAAGGAGGGTGTTGTGACAACTTAGCCCCACCTTCAGACAACCAGCCTATTGCAAAGAGAAGGAATGAACACACTTGGCAACAGAAACTGGAAATTGAGAGACTACAAATTAAGACTCTATTTGCCCAGCCAGCATAATTTATTCTCTATTTTGGCACTGGCTACTCCGTTATTTCCCCTTCTGCTGTTCCTGTCTCTTGCTCTCCATTTAACTGAGGGAAAAGGTGATGGTGCTTGGAGCTGCTGTAAACGCGAAGCTGCAGAACAAACACTTCACTCAAGGACCTTTGTTGGCTTTCCGTCTTCCACCTGGGTTATAGGAGCTGCCCTCTATTTCTGTGTCTACTTCAAGGTTATTGAAAGTCAGTCTTTTCCCAGATGTCACCACAGTGTGACAAAGAAGCCTGCGAGACAGCAAGCTTGTCATGAAGTTAACCTCTCGCCTGAGGACACGGTGCCAGTGACATGAACTCATCTTGCACAAAGGTTAAACTACCTGCACTCTGTGTAAGCAACATCATAAGTTCCTTGTATACTTTCACATTAATTAGCCTCTCTTCAACAATAGGAAAATAAGATCTTAATTAATAGGATTTTAAGCTACAACGATACACTGGTTCCACTCACAGCAAAGGTTAATAATGAATTCACATGCAGTTTGAAAATGTGACAGTGTTCCATAAAAATACCATTTTCACTGTAAGCAAGTTTTCTGTCGAGATGATTTTTAAAGCATGCGTAACAGTGACACTGATTTTAACTGGTCTTGTCCCATTGACGAGGAAGGGTCTGCAGTTCATTAGGTACTGAATTTTTTCCATGCTAGCCATTGTTGCTTCTTGTTTGTTTGTGTCTTTGTCAAGTCCAGTGTTATCCAGCTTAGGTTTTTAAAGAATGGGGATGTGAGTGAATTTGTTTTAAAGACATGTCATAGTTTTCATTGCATGACGTAGTCTTACCCCATACCAACAGGTGGATTCACCAAAGGTTACCCCGAAAGCAGCCAATGACTTGCCCGAGAAGTTCCCAAAGAAAGTTTGTGGGACAAGTGCGCCACGGAGAACGGAGCATGAAGAGCGGCAGCCCCGCGCCGTGCTGAGCAGAGCAGCAGCACCGGTGAGAGTCAGGTGGAACTGTTTCATTGATGAGACGTTAGCATAAACACGGGGAACATAGACTCCCGAGCCCAACGTTGTGTGATTTTGTTCAATGCGGACAGAAAAATCTCCTGTCCACCTGGTAAAAATCAAAGCAGCCTACAGCATTTGTTACAGGACTAGAGACAAACACGCACTCAGATAGCTCTGACTTCTTCTGTTCCCCTAAGAATGGAACGAAGCACACTGGATTTCTTCCACTGTCTACAGTCCATGAGGGGATGAGGGGCCCTTCCCCTGCGTAAGCTGCGCTTCACATGATCCCCGTCCTCTAACCCTTACCATTAAACATCAGGGTAGTCTCTCTCTGTCAGTGGGCTGTGCTTGGAATCCTTCGGGTGGAGAGCAACTTGCCCTTTGCAAGTGACTCGTGAAGACAGCAGCAAAAGCCTTCCCTCAGCTGACATCCTAGGATGGGAAAGCAAAGCATACAAAATTTATCTGGAGAGAAAAGTAAAGTTTAATTATGTCAGAATAGCCAGCGTCTCACTTGATTTGTGCACCATCATTCTCCAACGGTTTGAAGCAGTTCACAGTGTGAACCAGGATAATTTAATACCCCCACCTTTCTCACCCTCCACCCAAGAAAAATTGATATATGGGGCAGCTGGGATGTTAATCACTAAACTGAGCACTGAATTTGGCTCTGAAGTTCTTGGCAGCTGAGGCAAAAATTAGAAGTAGCGTGTTATGCATCTCTCATCCAAGCAGCAAACAAGTTTATCCAGAGAGCAGTGTTGCTCTTAGTGCTCAGAGGAACCTTTTACATTTATTCAGTACGAAATAGCATTATTTGTGGCTTTATTTTAAACTTCCATACAGAAATCTACTTCAGATGAGCATATTTTACAGTCCCTCTTGTAAAGTTAAACACAAATACTGCAGGGTGACAAAATCAGAAATGCTAAGTCTTTAGTGTGTACTGGAATCTTCTGTCATGCAAGGCAGGGAGGTCGTGTTAAAAGTAGATGCCCAGGTTTCAAGACAAGAAACGCATTCGCTTTGGCTGGCCTGCAGTGGGATGTGTGGTGCAGTAGAATGGTTTTTGTGGTGGGAAGTGAGTGCGGTGCGGCGGGATGTGTGGGATGTGCGTTTGTGGTGGGATTGCAGTGTGGTGCGATGTGCCGTCCAGTGGGATGCGTAGGATGTGCAGCTCTGTGGTATGTGCGATGCGGCGGGATGTGCAGCGCCGTGGTATGTGCAGAGCGGTGGGATGTGCAGCCCTGCGGTACGTGCAGTGCCGGGGGATGTGCAGAGCGGTATAATGTGTGGTGCAGCAGGATGTGCAGTGCGGTATAATGTGCGGTGCAGTGGGATGTGTGATATGGTGTCCTCACTCACTGCAGCAGCCCTTGCTCCTTTTTCTCAGTCTTTTGACACCAGAGTGAGTTCTTCAGAATCATCTCTAGGTTAGGTTTGCCTCTTAAATTCCATGACTGTGCAGTAATAGCATATGTTTTATGTCTACCCTTTCATTCATTACCTTTTGAGATTTCTCTGTATTCATGAATATACCAATTATTCCTTGTCAGTGCACAACTCATGTGTCCATTTTCCTTCTAGTGGATTCGTGACTCACTTCTGTTTTCATGTATTTATAGAAAATACTGTATTCATTCTACTCCAAGTCCGCTGTGTATATTGCATTTCTTCTGAGACATGGAGTTACTAGATCATTGGTCAAATAAATATATGTTCAATTATAAAATGTTTGCACATAGGCAGGCCGGACAGCTTAGCAAATAAAGAAGCTTGCTATGAACCCCAGAGATCCACCTGGTGAACAGAAAGGACTGACTCCCACAAGCTTCCCTCTGAACCTCAACCCGTGAGCCGTGATGTGAGCATAGCTCTAGCCTGATGTGAGCATAGCCCTAACCCCAACAAATAAATAGGTTAAAAGTGTTGGCGAATATTCGTGGAAAGTGGTTGTTTCTTTTATGTTCCCTCCAATACATGCACATGTTCTGGTCATTCCTACACTTCCTCCCCAGCGTTTTATGTTGCAGTCTTTTACATCTAACCACGTTTATATGTGTGTTAGTATCAACTTCTGAGTACAGCTATGATGGCCAATAGCATTGTGGTTACTGGTCATGTACATATCTTCTATGAAGTGCCTTTCCATGTGCTGTGACTCATTATTTGCATGTGAGCTCTGGAACTCCTTTCCATAGTCCACACACAAGGTCTTCGTCATCCTTCTGTAATATGGCAGCCTCTGTCTATTCATATTGTTCCTTCATAGTTGCATTTTGGCTCTCAGGTCCTGTGTTTAGCAAGAGGTGGGAGTTGAGGTCCACTCTTTATACTTACTGGAT
>LOJH01000643.1:33482-68470 GCA_001685095.1 Ellobius talpinus | reverse complement strand
TAAGCTATCATTGGTGTTTTTTATCTTAACCATTCTGACAGGTGTAAGATGGTAACTCAAAATTGTTTTGATTTGAGTTTCTCTGATGGCTAAGGATGTTGAACATTTCCTTAAATGTCTTTCGTCCTTTAGAGATTCTTCTGTTGAGAATTCTGTCTTTAGATCTGTTCCCATTTTTTAAATTGGATTATTTGGTATTTTGATGTCTAATTTCTTGAGTTCTTTGTATATTTTGGAGATCAGTCCTCTGTCTGATACTCAACTTCATATGGAAAAGCAAAAAACCCAGGATAGCCCAAACAACCTTGTACAATAAAGGAACTTCCGGAGGCATCACAATCCCTGACATCAAGCTCTATTATGGAGCTATAGTAATGAAAACAGCCTGGGATTGGCATAAAAACTGACAGGTTGACCAATAGAATTGAATTGAAGATCCGACTATTAATCCACATACTTATGAACACCTGATTTTTGATAAAGAACCTAAAATTATACAATGGGAAAAAGAAAGCATCTGCAACCAATGGTGCTGGCAAAATTGGATGTCAGCGTATGCAGATAGATCCGTTTCTATCTTCATGCACAAAACTCAAGTCCAAATGGATTAAAGACCTCAATATAAATCCGACCACACTGAACCTGATAGAAGAGAAAGTGTGAAGTAGCCTGCAATGCATGGGCACAGGAGATCACTTCCTAAATATAACCCCAGTAGCACAGACACTGAGAGCAACGATAAAAAATGGTACCTCCTGAAACTAAGAAGCTTCTATAAAGCAAAGGACACTGTCAATAAGACAAAAAGGCAGCCTACAGAATGGGAAAAGATCTTCACCAACCTATTATGTCTTCTTTATCCACTCCCGGCTCTTTTCTCCTTTTGCGTCTTTCCCTCCCCTAGCTCCACCTCTTTCTGTGTTTAGTGATGGAACCCAGAGCTAGAACAGTGCTCACCCACTAAGCTCTGCTCCTGGTTCTAACCTCAGTCCTTTTAACTGTCGTAAAATTATATGTGACATCACATCTGCCATTCTCACCTTCTGGTGCACAGTTCTGTGACCTTGAGTGAGCTATAACAGCTGGACGTGTTACACAATAAGTGTTTATTTCTCTCAGTTCTAGGCTGGTGGTTCCAGATCACAGGGCCAACACGGTTAGAGTCTTGGTAAAGAAGCCCTGCATGGGGCTGGTGAGACGGCCCAGTGGATAAAGTGCTCGCTTGTGCAAGCCTGCTGACCCTTTGTTTAATCCCTAGCACCTGTGTAAAGGTGGAAGGAGAGAACAGACCTCCACATGCACACAATGGTATATATCCCTCCCTAACATCATACACAATAAGAACATACAGACTTTTAAAAGCTTGCTTGGTTGATATCTGGTGGTCTTCCCCTTGGGACGTCATGTGACAGAGAGTGAAAATCTCTCTCTAGCCTATCTTCTTTTATTCAAGGGAACTAATCCTATACCTGATCGCCTCCCAGAGACCTCACCTGCTAATGCTATCACATTGCGTGTGAGGAGCCTGACAGTATGGATTTGGGGAAGACACAGGCCAAAATACATTTACACTCTGGTGGCTGTCACCACCACCCGTCTTTAGAACTCTCGTATACCGCCCTGAAACACTGCTCTCTGTGAACAATAGCTCCCAGCCTTCCTCCAGAGAATAGCAACCACCATTCCACTTTTGGTCTCGGTGAGCTTAATGTCTAAGTACATCATGTAAGTGCAGTCTTACCACCGTGTGGCCTTTTGTGTCTGGCTTATCATATTGCACCTTGTGACCTCAAGATTTTTCTCTTGAGCCTTTTCTGGCCTTGCCCAGGTCGGGGGCTGGGCAGAGAGCTCTGACAAGGCTAGGGTGACCAAGAAGAGCTGGCTCTACTTTGTATTACCTGATGCACTTTGCAGGAATCTCTCCAGGGATTTGGGCTGTGGCCAGGGACCCCCACATTAGTGGTATAAGGTTTTAGGGAAAAAGGCTTATAATAGTAGGCATTTTCCCATCCCTGCAACAATGTACCCAGCACAGGCTACTCACTTATGTAGTTAAGGGAGGTTCTTGCTGATTCATGTTTCATGGAGGCTTAGGTTTAAGATTGGATGTCCCCATTGGTTTGGACCCCGGTGAAGGTGATATGTCATGGCAAAAACATGGATCAGATTAAAATATGCCTAGACAGTTTTAATCATTGTGGTAGTTTGAATGTAACTGGCCACCATAATTCCATAAAACTCCTAGAGAGTGGCACTATTAGGAGGTGTGGCTTTGTTGGAGTGGGTGTGGCCTTGTTGGAGGAAGTGTGTCACTGTGGGAGCAGGCTTTGAGGTTTCCTATGCTCAGGATACTTTCAATGTGTCAGTCCACTTCCTGTTGCCTGCAGGATGTAGGATACTCGACTGTTTCTCCCGCACCATGCCTGCCTGCACGCCACCGTGATCCCCTCCATGATGGACTGAACCTCTGAACTGTAAGAGAGCCCTCTCAGTTAAATGTTTTCTTTATAATAAAAGTTGCCGTGGTCATGGGGTCCCCTCACAGCAATAGTAAACCCTAACTAGGAGAACCACGTTCCAAACGAGGAAGTGGAACTCTCATGTCCTGCTTCAGGAATCGAGAGAAAGGAAGGCTATGGTCCCACGGTTTACTTCAAAGACATGTCCTAGATGACCTAGGGACTTCTAGCCAGGCCCCGCCTTTCAGAGGTCTCAGCATTCCTGAATACTGCTACTTTAGAACCTTTAGGGTATATTACCCATATTTAGAGCATCGTGGGGCTCCAAACTATGCACCCAGCTCATGTGGACTGGTGTGTTCCCCAGGGGTTGCAGAGGGCAAGCTCATGGTGCCCGTGTCTACCTTTGTGTCTGCTCTAACCTGCTCACTTGGTCTGCACGCTCATTTTTGCCCAAATATTAGACCTCAGAGTGGAAACCAACTCACCTCTGTACTTTCTCCTTTAGGAATGTGAGTAAAAGGTGCCTTTGCTTGGGTTCGGAGTCCTGGATTTATTTCCTAATACTATGTTCATAGATACTTTAGTAACTAGAGTAATTAAATCTCCATGGAGGTAGAAAGCCAAGAGCCCACCAGGTCTCTAGTTATACCCCTCAGTCAGTGTGATTCCTCTCCTCTTCCCTATTGTATTCAAATACACATAGCATAGAATTTACTATCTCAACCCCTTTTAGCATACAGTTCATCATGTCTTAGGTGTGTGTTTGGTTTAAGATGCAACTGCCACCTGGAGGCCCAGGGCCCACAGGCTCTCAGCAGCAGGTCAGGGAAACTGGAGAGGGGATGTGGCTAGGGGAGCTATTGGAACAGACACACAGACACACCTGGGAACTTTATCTGAGGGCAAAACTTAATTTTCATTTTATTCTTCTCTCTGTTGGTTGTTCTTCCTACTCTGTTCTTTCTTTACTCTGTCTTTTTCCCTGTTTTCTTCTTTTTTCTTCCCAGTTGTTTCCCTTCTCCCTCTTCTCTGCCCTCATTCTATCCACCTCTTTCCTTCTGATGTTTTCCTTCCATAGATTTTTTTTCCTTCCAGTTTAGATAAACCTGAGCAAAACCTTTCAAGCGATATATAAATTACAATGTACTTACACTCTATTTTTCAAGTGAGAGATTACACCGAGTGTAAGTAAAAAAAACAGCTTGTTCCATATTTCCCTTACATGATTAAACCTTTTCTGGGTTATGAGTGAAAAATAAGTTATTCCCCGGAACCTACGTGTTTAAGCAATTTGTTCTGACATGGCCACCGGCATGCAGCATTGACAGGAAAACGCTGACCTCTGTCCCTGGGAAAGCTTTGTTTTACCTGATATCCTGGGAGGTAGGGAGGTGGTTTGGAGTTCATCCTTAGCTTGAATGTGAGGCACTTGCAGGCTGGGTGGAAGGAGAAACACACAAGTTTTTAAACGGACTTTAATGTGAGGTAGATTTGAGGCTCTAAGGAGACATCTGTGGTTTTTAACGGAGGAAGGGTGTGGAGAGGAAAATATTCCAGGCAGAGTTTCATGTGTCAGCCCTTCAGAGGAGTGACCAGTTTCGCTAGTGGGCAGCAGTTAAATACTGTTGCTTTTCCAGTTCTAATCCATGGGCCTGGTGTACCTGTGGTCGCTTACAGGGCATTAACAAGGCCTCCCTAGGGCCCCGGTGTGTGAGGGTTGAGATTAGGGTGGTAGTGAGATCAGAGATGGGGTCAGGAGGATAGGTCCCCAGCAAAATTTGTCATGTACTGTCATAGTGGCATGAAGGGTGGCTCTGGTAGCAGATCCCTGAAGCTGGTGATCAGGGATAGGTGAAGTGGAATGCAGTGAGCTAGGTTGGATGCTTGGTGGTGAGCCTGTCCTCAGTGTGGTCAAGGTTGGTGTCTGGGGCCCTGGACTACCAGCTGCCAGATGGGCTTGTGGACCCTCGAGGCGGGAGTCCTTGTTGGTTGTCAGCTTGTCGTGATGAGCCGTCCTGTCCCTGCAACAGCTGTGAGGGGCTGATAGAACTTAGCCTAAATAGATACAGGTTGTGGTTGTTAGTAGAAGCCTGGTCTTCTTTCCTGTGGCATTTATTTATTCAGTGGCCACATGGTGTGGGTCACTGTGGCATACATAGCCTTTGTGGAAAAACGAGTGAGGACCTGGAAGGCCCTAGTGGGTGAGGCTCAGAGGAAACATAGGAGACTTGGTCTGGACGGTCTGTCTTGCTTTTGTCGGCACTTAGCTCCGTGGTTTATTTATCCTGCTGAGCCTATCCTCTGGTTCTAGAAACTCTGTCAGGGGAGTTCAGGATCGTCAGGGGCTGAGACCTGGCCGGCAGCTGTCTGGAGGGACACCTGGCCCTGAGCTCTCAGGATGCAGCGGGCTGTCTTTTTCTAGAAGCATTAACTGCTTTTTGGGCTGGGTGGCTAGGTCCTCAGAACATTGGCAAGGGTTCAGCTCCTGATTCTGTGGGTAGAAACCATGTGAGGTGGTTGATGGAGTACAGCAGTTAGGAGATGGTCACCACAAAGGTACACTGCCTACTTGCCCCTGCCCCCAAACCCTGGTTGTTGCCAGACCTGAGGTGACAGAGGGTATCTATTAACTTCTTTTCTTTCTCTTTGTCCACTACACCCTGAACTCTTTCAAAGTCATTTCCCAAGGGAGGGAGGCCCTTTGCGTTACTGGGTTTTTAAGGCCTGACCAGACAGGATAGGATGGAGCCCCCTGGTGTGACATCTCCATTCCTCCAGTCCTGCCCTGGCACCAGGTGGCTTCTCTGCTGCTCATATTGGACCCATGCTCCTGCTTCAGGAGTACAGGCTGGGGCAGGTGACTTTTAGCTGGTCCTCTATCTTTGGCCTTCCTTTTCCAGACCATTTTCTTTGAAGCTTGGGGGGCGGGTGGTTCTTCTACGATACACTGGGCTGTGGTTCATTTGGAGGACTGGAGATGGGGGCGTGTTCATTTGATCACGCCCTCCTACAGATCGCCATGGTAACACACGATATTTTGGAGCTTGATTCTTAATTGCTGTTCATGGAAGTGCCATCCAGGCACTGGGAGGCCATAATCTCCTAGTGGCTTGATGCTAATTAGCACAAAGAATAGGTGTCTATGGGAGATGTGGACATTTAGCTTCACAGACCTAGGGCATTTGACCCCTATGCTGGATGTCCCTGTAAGGGAAAAAGTCTTAGTCTCTTCGTCTTTGTCTCTCTCCCCTTGCACCACCCCACACCCACACACAGAGTGTGATCACCAACCCCCAAAGTGGTTGGCTGGTGATTTTTGTTGTTGTTATATATCTTAATGCCATCGTTTCTAGGAGCAGTATAGCTGTGTTCACTGCCTAGTGTCTGCCTAAGCTGAAGGCAGAATTAGGCTAACGTTCTCTTGTTGCCAGGATTCAGTTCCCGGTAATATAGGACTACCTGAGGCCTTCATTTTCTTGCTGCCTGCAGGTTATTCTGGAAGGCTTCTCTTCTTCCTGAGCAGTTCCACATAGGGCTGTTTGCTTTCCTTTTCTGGGCAAGTCTGTGTGTTTTGAGAAGTTCTTTTGAGGGATTTTACTTCATAGCCAGGGTTTCAAATTCTTCTACCTCTGGGAATCCATAGACACCATGTACATCTTTAAAAGGTGGGCATGTGGAAGAGGAAATGTTCACTCTTTTCATTTTGGCCTGATATGGTGGCACATGCTAGTCCCAGCACCAAAGAGGCAAATACAAGAAACTCAGTAATTCAAGATCAGTCTAGACTACATGAAACTGTCTCAGAAAAGGGGATTGGGGTTGGGAGAACATTATTTTTGAGACAATAGTAGCAGAAGATATTGGCAAGAAAAGCTTCTGTGATGAGGGTCGAGTGAGCTCTGCTCTATTTATGAAGCAATTTGTTATTAGGAGTCTTTTTGCTATGTTCCTTTAGTAGGATAATAGTAGATAGCAGTAAGATTTTTCCACCTCTAGGCTTATGAGCTATCTAGTCTCTGATTCTTGGCCATGTTAGCAGTGTCATGTATGGGTTCCATCTCATTGAGTGTGCAGTTTTTAAGTATTGGTTGTTCCCATAACATTGGTGCCCCTATTGCACCACCATCTTGCAGGAAGGTCCCTGGTAGCTACGTCACAGAGTTTGTAGCCAGGTGAAATTGATGACGACTTTTCTCCTCCTGTAGCAGGCAAAGTACCTCCCAACACCATGAGTGCTAGTCAGCAGGGGGTGGAGCATCTAGTTGGACACCAGCTTGATGTTTCCGTGTTTGATGATGTAAGTGAGTGGTGTCTTCGGCAATAGGGTCTTACAAACAGGTTATGGAGAGTAATCCTGGCAATGGCCTGTGACGTTTGGGGGACAGGGAGTCTTCTGAGACCCCTTTTGCCAATGATTCAACAAGATACAACTTGTCCCTGGCACTGGTGGCATATGATATCAGTTGGAACGTTGTCTCCCCTGTTATATGATGACTCTGTTTAAATTCCTTTCATATATGCATGTATTTCAGGAAGCTTCCATAGCAGTAGGTTTCCATGTGGCTTTTTTGTTTGCTTTTTCTAGACAGAGTCTCACTGACTATATAACTCTTAACTGTCCTGGAACTCACTGTGTAGACCAGGCTGTCCTCAAACTCACAGCAATCTGCCTCCCGAGTGCTAGGATTAAAGCCATGTGCCACTATGCCTGGTTCCATAAAGCTTTTCAAAAGATGTTTAATGCTAGTTGTCCCTCTTCATGTTTCCTACTTTGTCCTGCCTTCCCATCCTGTCCCCATATAACCCTTCTATTCTGGTTTCCCCTTTGTCTTTCTATAATGCTATAGTCTATTTTCCCTTCCTTGGAAGAACCTCTCCTCTCCCCTGATCCCTTACCAGCTAAACCTCTGTGGCCATTCAGAGTGAAATACACACATCTAAAGATTAAAACCTAGTATCTGTGTATAAGAGAAAACATGCAATATTTGTCTTTCAGGGTCAGAGTTACTTCACTCAGGATGATTCTTTCTATCTAGCTCAACCTATTTACCTGCAAAATACGAAGTTTTCCTAGCAGCTAAATAATATCCCACTGTGTAAATGTACCACATTTTTATTATCTGTTCTTAGTTGATAGACAGCTAAGCTGTTTCCAGTTTCTGGGTATTATGAATAGAGCAGCAATGAACATGGCTGAGCAAATATCTCTGCAGTAAGATGTCAAGGCCCTCAAAAGAAGACTAGATACACTGATCTGGTAGAAGGTAACATGGGGAATGACTTTGAACTCATTGGCACAGGAGACTTTCTGAACAGGACACCAATAGCACAGGCACTAAGAACAATAGTTAATAAATGGGACCTCATGAAACTGAAAAGCTTCTGCACAGCAAAGGCCACCATCATTTGAGCTAAGCAGTAGTCTACAGAACAGAGGAAAAAAATCTTACCAATTACACATATAATAGAGGGTTAATATCTTGAATACACAAGGAACTAAAAAAAACCTGAACATTAAGAAAACAAACAACCCAATTTTTAAAAATGGGGTATAAAACTAGAGAGTTCTCAAAAGATAAACATGGGTGACTAAGAAACAAAGAAATGTTCAACATACTTAGCCACCAGGGAAATACAAACCAGAACTACTTTGAGATTTCATCTTACCCTTGCCAGAATTGCCAAGACCAATAGAACAAATGACAGCATATGCTAGTGAGGATGTGGGTGTTATAATTTAAAAAAACGGCCAGGAAGCAGTCACACCACACAGCAGGGCTCACATGGGAGGTTTATTGGAAGAGGAGAGAGAAGGGGCAGAAAAGGGGACAGAGAGGGGGGACAGAGACTGGTCCCTGGGGACAAGAGTGGCAGAAGGGAAAGAGAGAGGAAAACAGGGAGGGAGGGAGAGAGAAAGAGAGAGGGGGAGGCAGACAAGACCCACTTTTTATAAGGGAACCATAGCAAATGTGCACAGGAGGTGCTCTTGTGGCTGCAGCTGAGAATGTAGCCTGTCAGGACCCCAAGGGCAGGCCAGTGCAGATGCCTGAATCCTAACAATGGGGAAAGAGGAACAGTTATTCACTGCTGGTGGGAGTGTAGACTTGTGCAGCCACTAAAGGAAATCAATGTGGCGTTTCCTTAAAAAGCTGAAAATCAAGCTGCCACAAGATCCATCTGTAGTACTCTTGGGCATATACCCAAAGGATTCCTTTTGTCAGACTCTCCTGAAGCAATTCCATCAGGTCATGAGAGAGCCCAGTTGGATAAGGCTTGGACCTCTGAAAGTCCGGGGTTGTGGTATGGGATTTTTAGTAAGATTAGGAGGGTAAGGGTAGTTATCCTATGCTGGACCCTACCATCCTGTGGATTCTTTGATGACTCTTAGATATAGCCACACCTTAGAGTTCCTGAGATAGGCCAGGCCCATGCCATCTGTTTCTTTGGTATGCTCTCAGAAGCTGTGACTTACAATTCTTTGCCAAAGGCATAGTCTTCGGTAGGGAGTTGAGTTCGCTTCCCCCTTGATTAGCATGACATTGTGGATTGTCCTCTGGCCTGGTGGTAAGTGCCTCTGACTCTGAAGAGCGGTTTAACACCTCTTTGGCCCGTCTGACAGTGAAGTATCCTGGTTATTCCTGGCTCACAGAGTTCCTGCTTGGCTCTAACTGAAGCTCTGGGGGAGTAGAGTGTCATTGGAGAAACGCAGTTATACAAAGGAAGAGACGCTTGTATGACAGTGGAGGGCTGCAGTTAGCTGACAAAAGGAGGAAGATTCTGTCGAGCTTGTGGGGCGATCCCTCCCCCATCCTTTGCAGGAGGACTTGCATCTGCCTGGCAGACTGTCCTGTGTTGAGTTAGCTGAGGACCAGGCATATATATATATATGCCAAGACCATGCTTGGAAGAAGGGCTCCCTGGGTCAGTGGCCCGGGAAGGAGAGAGGAGCTCATTTTCTACACTGACCAGTTGTCCCTCCCGTGGTAGGAGTCCCACAGTCTGTTACAGTCATCACTGTACTGAGGACCAGCGGTTGAAAAGTCTAACTGTTTGAGTTGATGGTTTGTCGAGCTGAGACTCCCTGGTTCTCCTCTCTGTTGCCCACCATTGATGGTACCATTAGCTGCCGTCCTGAAGTTGGTCAGTCATTTGCGCTCCGTGGGTCTCCGAATTCTCATCTGTAAGTGAAGAAGCTAGACAATAGCCTATTCAGGTTCCAAGTAGTTTGGGGATGGCAAGTAAAATTCTGTTCCTCTGAGTTCCTGGAAGGTTATGAGAAATTGCCAGTTGGAAGCTGTCTTTCACTAGTCTTTTTGTAAGACTCCATTTGTGTCTAGACTGATGCCGTTCCTTGTTTTAAAAAATGTTTAAAGATCCCTGGCGGCAGTAGGCAGGCAGAAATGCCAGAACAGTGGCCCGGTGGTGGGCATTTGCTGGCGGGTCCCAGGCAGGCGACAGGTAGAAGGCACATAGACATATTGTACAGAATAGAATTGGATATTTATTACTTANGAGAGAAGAAGAAAAGAGAGACAGGGAGGGGCCCCAAGAGAGAGACATGCGGCATGCTGAGAGAGAACAGAGAGATCCAAGATGGCTGGGGGGGAGAGCAGGGCAGGGTCGCCGGGAGTGGGCATGGCTTGCCTCTTAAAGAGACAAAAACCATAACACCTTGGGTCAGGGGCCCATGACAGGTGACTCGGTCTGCAGATCTAATAGGAAGTACATTTTTCTTTTCTTTTTTTGCTTGCCGATTGCCTTCCCTCCCTGCCCATAGGCCGTGCAGATATTACCTGGATCAGTGTGCCAAAGAGCAGAGCCCAGGTATCTGGAGGCCAGGCTACCAGCGTGGGAATGGGGAGAAACATCATGGAGGATGTCTGCCTGGGTGGTAGCTAATAGTGTCTGGTCAGGTGTTTGGCAGCAGAGTGACATCTGGTGTTTGGTCAGCCAGAGCAGTGACTGGCACGGGCCTATGCTGAAGCCTACGCATAGATAACTGCCCGTGTGTGCCCGGCCAGTCAACCTGTGCACAATAGGTACTTTGAGCCCTGTACCTTTGTCACCAATGACTTGTTGCCCTGCGGGCTGTTTGCTGAGTGCAGGTCCCACCTGGAGTTGAGACCCAAGTGTGTGTCCTATAGTGGAAGTTTCCTGTCTGTTTCCTGTTATCCTTTCCTCCTTCGCCAGCTGGGGGAAGAATGTCTTGTGCCTGGTGATAGGCTGGGTGGTCTGGGGGATGAGAGGACGGAGAAGAGGCAGAGCTTAGTGCTCTTATTTGGCATGGCTGTCTCAGTGGAATCCTGCATTTTCCTGTAGAATGTTCCTTTTGATGGGCTTGGTTAGGGCCATATTTTGACCCTCCCCATGCCATCTGTCTGTCTATCTTACAAACCCCTCCCTGTACTGGAACTTTATGCTTGAGTTTGGCATTGTGCCTTAAGGATTCAAGCTTGCTGCATTCCTGAAGGGAGATAGGTTCTAGTTGCTGTCAGTCCAAGGACAGTCAGGAGCCACCACGGAGTCTGGACTTGAACCGGAATGTTCTTTCAGTTGCTACTCTTTGTAGAATTGGGATTTGCTGAACTTTACTTAAAGAGCCAGACAACTAATTTGGTTCTTGTGTCTGAGAGGTAAGCTTTAGACCGCTAAGTAGGTACTTGTAAAACCACTCGAAATGTATGATTTCAAAACATGAGCAGCATCCTGAGGTTGGGCAGCCAGAAGACAGGCACAGTGGTTGGTTTGGCCCATGGGTTAGAGCTTCCAACTCTATTGTGTTGTAGCTTCCCAATTGTTGGTGATTATGAAATAGGTGACAAAACGGTGTGTAGGTGTCCCCATCTGTTCAGGAGCATGCATGTGTTTCCCTCATGGGACATGAGAGGAAGATAGGGTTGATTTCCTGTCCTACAAGGCCTCTTCCCACGAGGAAGTGGCTCGGCTGATAAAGCTGGGATGAGAGATGGTTGCGCGGCTCCAACCCCTTCTCTTCCTTGTCTCACTGCTTCTCAGTGCTGGCGCTCATCTCCTGGAACAAGTCTGGTCGTGAGTCACTGAAGCTGAGTAACGAGACACGTGGGCATTGCTGGTAAATGTGCTACATATGTCGTGTTATTGCTGGTTTGTGGTGCTTCGTAATAGATGTTTAGAAAATAGTTATTTATTGATCAAAGATATGAAAAGCCCTCTACGTGGAAAACAAGAATTTTGAAAAAGTGGTGACTGTGCTTGCATCCATGCAAGAATCCATTTTTCCAGCTTACCTATCATCAATAGCTTAGCCTGCCTTAAAGATGCTTAGGGTGCATACATTAGTATATATTTGAGCAAAACCATCTGTTATAGTGAAGTACTGAGTATCTCTGGTAATTTTGTCGAATACTATTATGAAGTGAAAAGCAGAATAGTTCTTTAAGCATGCCTTCACACCATTGTACAATAAAAAAAACATGGGGTCTGTCTTAGTTACTTGTTGCTATGACAAAACACTCCACGAGCAAGGCAACTTATCAAAGAAAGGATTATATGTGGGTCTCATGGTTGCAAAGGGTGTAGAGCCCATGACCATCATGGAGCATGGCTTCAGACAGGCAGACACAGCCCTGGAGCAATAGCTGAGAGCTTATACGGTGAGACAACAAGCACGAAGCAGAAAAAGAACACTAACTGGAAAAGGCATGGACTTTTAAAACCTCATAGCCCACCCCAAGTGACACACCTCCTCCAATAAGGCCACACCTCCTCCAACAAGGCCACACCTCCTCCAATAAGGCCACACCTCCTAATCCTTCCCAAATAGGTACACTAACTATGGGACAAGCATTCAAATATATGAACTCATGGGGGTCATTCCCATTCAAACTACCACAGAGTCAAAGCATTGTATGTTGGGGATCATATATGCATCTGCCACCTCTTTTTTACCTTGCAAACTGGAACCCTAGGTCAGGCTGGCTTATTTCATTTACCACACTGCTCTCAGAGTTCATCCATGTTACAGTATGTGTCAGGAATCCCTGCCTTTTGAAGACTAAATAATCCATTCCATATGTGCACACCACATATCTGTTTGTCCCTCCCTCTGCTGATAGACAATTAGGTCATCACTACCTTTAATTACTGGTGGGTCCACAAGTTTAAGGGTTTTCTTTTTCTGTGTGCCCAGTGCCCCGTGCATACTAGCAATATGTTCTGCCACTGAACTACACTCCAACCCTGAGTGTCTTAAGATGTGTGTATAGTGTATATATCTGTGTATGTATTTGTTTTTATAATGGTTTTTCATTCTGTTATGATTCCGTATGTGGATATGTGTGTGCATCTGAATGCAGGTGCTGGTGGAGGCCAGAGGTGGTGGATGCCCATGGAACTGGAGTTACAGGCAGTTGTGAGTTGCCTGGCATGAGTGGTAGGACTTGAACTCAGGAACCTTGAAGAGTAACACACACTTAACTGCTGAGCCATCTCTCCAGCCTCATGATCTTTTTATTTTTTACCCTTTCCCTACCTTCAGCTATTTTGTTTTCTCTCCACTTCCTTTTCTTCTTCTAAGGTATTTCTATTTATGCAAACTATATTTTGTTCATGTTTGGAAAAAGAAAGTTGGTGTTGAGGTTTTAAAAAAATATTGCATATGTAGTAAAGTACCTTTTGGGTGTTTTGTTTTTTTATGTTACAGTGGAGGGCTATTAATACATGCCTCTAATTCTAGCCCTTGGAAGATGGAGGTCATCATTGACAATTAAGCTACAAAAAGTCACTAAAATCTTGAAGGATAATTTGCTGTGCTTTGGAGTTGTGTGTACCTCAATTTAGAAAGAATAAAAGTCACTTGACTCTTCTGTGAGACATCACAGATTTATATAGCCACTGCCACTAAAATCAAGATAGGTAGCTGGCCTGTCATTCCAGAGGCTTCTATTATCTCTGTCCCTTGTAGGCATCATTCCAGCCATAGCCTAGGACAGCTCCTGATTGATGTTTTCTCTGTGTTTTTCCAGTATCATGTAAATGGAGTCCTGGAGTGTGAGTGTGTAGCTCATTGGATCTGAGTTCCTTTGCTCGATAGTCATCTAAGTTGTTATATGACTTGATAGCTTGTTCCTTTTTATGACTGAAAGCCAAGCCACTCTGTGGATGGGTTAGTATTGTCTTGTTTCTTTCTCTTCTAACAGTGTCTGCACTGCTAGGCAAATGCCAGCCTTTATAGTGATGGTTCTCAACCTGTGGGTCATGACCTCCCAACATACACCCTTAGAGGGATACCTAAGACTATCGGAAAACATGAATATTTATATTGCAATTTATAACAGTAGCAAAATTACAGTTATGAAGTAGCAATAAAAATAATTTTATGGTTGGGAGACACCGCAACATGAGGAACTGTATTACAAGGGTCACAGCCTTAGGGAGGTTGAGACCCACTCTAGAGGGACATGGACTGCTGGTTTAGTGACCGTTTTGGTTTAACGGCTTTTAGGCTTAGGGAAGTGCTACATCCGGGGGACCTATAAGAATCCCCTTTTCTGATTTAGTTTTGACCCATGAACTCAGCCCTCTTGGAGAGGTTGAAGCTGACTACTGTGCCTGTAGACAGTTGCATCCCTGAGGACACTCAGAGCTTACTGCTTGGCCATCTTTGGTGGGAATGTCCAAATTTGAGTCTCCCAGAGCTGATGCTAGCCAGACTGTGGATAGTGATGGCACTGATTTGTATCCCAGAGCCTTGAGATTCTTCAGTGGGACTCCATACAGAAAGCATGGGCTGGGCTAAAAGGCAGGAAAACCCTTCCCCCAAGAACTAACCTCTAAGGGGTGCAGACAGTGCCTCCTGCACACAGTGCTCCTCATTCTGTCTGAGACCCCCCCCTTCAAGGGTGAGTTTCTCTTAACCGATGCGCCGCTGAGAAAGACAACACTTAGGAGTTGCGTCATTGCAGGAAAAGAAATGTAAGATTCTACTTAAAATTTTATTGGAATTCGGGGAAATATGTGTCTGAGAATGGATGAAATATGGCTAAGAAGTTTCTTCATCTGCAACACAAAAGTCCGAGAAATCATCTTTCCACCCAGGGCCATGCTATGAAGTTGACGTGAGATGCGTGGTAAAAAGCATTTTGACAGGATGCTGGCACGTTGAGAGCACTCACTCAGTAACAGTTGTTATTCTCATTTTACTGCTGTCAGAGCTGGTGCTATGACACTTAGCAGCAGGGGATGTTGGCTGCTTCATTGGTTGCTGGATTTTATTTTTTTTTTAGGGTCAAGAGTGGATGGATGACAAGCTACCTTTTCCCATCAGCGTTGGAAAAGCCCAGAATACCCATTGCCAAGAAATGGCTTGGTTCCCCCCCTAAGACTGTTTGGTTCCAGGGATTGAGTCCTCCCATCAAATATTGGTTTTGAGGCCCTCTTAGTGAACTAGATGAATGAAGGAGACAGCACAGGAAGACACAGCCTGCCACTCCTGTTCCCCCACCCCCACCCCAGGTCCTAAGGACCCAGTATGACAACTACCATTGCTCTGCTTCTCCCAGCACAGGATATTTCCCGTCAGCCCGTGTCGGGGAAGACCCACCTTTCTTTTGCTTTCTCTTTGTCTCCAGGCCAATTCTCTGACTCTCTGTATATGCCCTTTAGCAATGGGTGGTTGGCTGTGGGGATGCTTTTCTGGGGACTGGCACCTCACGTCACCTTGTGCCACTGTGTCTTTTAGGTGGAGTTGGCCCAGAGGGCCGCTTGGCACACCTTCCTCTTAGAGCGGAGAGATGGTGTTGTTCCTGGAAACAACCAGCTGTCTTTGGCAGATGTCAGGGGAAAGAATGGCTCGGGCCGGTGTTTGTGACTGTGTTGTCCAGGCCTGTGCTGGAAATGGGTTCAGTGAGACAAGGCTCTGAGCCTGCACAGAGCTTTATTGACTTTGGTGTTTCGCTTAGAAAACTGTGATAACAGACATGATACGAAATGCGCCATTTGAGTAATTTCTGAGGGACGGTGTTTAAGATTGAACCTGGGGTTGGACGCACAGTAGGTGACACTCCATGGCTGAGGTGTGTCCTCGGTTCTTTTTCCATTCCTTTTTTCCATGGTGTCTCACTAAATGAATCAGACAGGCCTTGAGCTTTTGACCTATTTCCCTTAGTCTGTCAGTTGACTCGGGTTATAGGCTTGAACCTTTTAAAAATTATTACATCCGTTTATTTCTCTACTGGAGGAGGGCATTATGCCGTGGCCCTTATGTGGAGGTCAGAGAACACCTTGTGATAACACACGGGCCTCTTCTGGTGAGAACATAGACCTAAAAGTCTGGGAGAGCAGCTAAGCTGGACCAAGCATCAGATAATTTCCCCAGCCTCCTCTGTGCACCACAGCAGCCAGACCAAGCATGCGGCAAGCATGAAAGTCAAGACAGGCACAGGAGTCCCCACGTGCAGCTCCCAGGTTCCACCCAGTAACCCTCCACCAGGAAGCCAGGCGCAAAGAACATTGTTCCTATACACGTATCCTCCACAATCTCCACTCAGATCTCACCGTCCACCTAGGTCACAGTGTCCTCATCCGGGCTCTTAGGTGGGTGGAGTTGGTATCAAGCTCCATTTCTGATGGAATGGAATCTAAAGATGAACAAGACATGGACCCAGTGTCTGTAAAGAATCCAGCCTCATTGACCTTAGTGACTGACCACAGTCCTAGCAGCCTTGCAACTCCCCCCCCCCAGATAAAACTGGATAAAGGACATAGCCTCTGACTGGCAGACGATGCCCTCCCCCAGCCCCAGGCAGGTTCCCTCCACCTTGGAAGAGACCTTCTGCTTGCAGCAGTTGAACAAGTTGGGGCTGAGTTAGTGTGGGTGCAACAGGATCTTGTGTTCAGGGAGATGTAATAAATCTTAGAGGAAACTGGAGGAGGGCATTGGGCCACAGCACTTACGTGGAGGTCAGATGTCAGCAGTGACCCATCTCTCTCTCTTGTAACATTTTTTTAAGAACACAGTGGTGTAAAGTACCTTGGCAACAGTCTTGCCGCCATCCATTTTGATTACTTTCCCTTCCTTTCATCCTGAAACTCTAGGTTCATTGATTTCTCATTAAATAACTACCCCTCATTCCTACCTTCCATCTCTGTGAGTCCGTGGACTCTGGGTACCTCTCATGGTTGGAATAACAAAGTACGTGTGTGTCTATCTTGCTTTATTTAGCGTCATGGCCTCGAGGTTTTACCAGTGTGGCATGTGTCAGAATTTTCTTTCTTTGTAAGACCGGATAGTATTCTATTGTCTGTGCCGTTTTTGTCTGTCCATCCATCAGGGATTTCCTCTCCCTTTGGGGATTGTGAAGAAGGCTGCTCGCTGGGAACTCTGTGGACATGATTTTACTTGTGGCCTCTTTTGTGCGGTTCCCTCTCTGCATGAGTGCCCCAGGCAACGTTTAGCTGCCTGCGTATTGGTGGAGAGGGCAAACTCTCTCTTGCACCCACTGCGGGTGAGCACAGCTTTCTGGAATGCAGCAGGTCCCTGATAGAGAGGGTGGGAATTCGTGGAGGGGAGGGTTCCTGGCTGCATGCTCCACCCGTTTTCTGCCACCCTCTCTCCCAGATGATCTTGAGTTTATTTTTTTGTTTGTTTAGGGGGCTGTTTGGTTTGTTTGGTTATGTTTTGTTTGTTTGTTTGTTTTTGTTTGGTTTGGTTTGGTTTTGGTTTTTATCTTTTAAGACTGGGTTTCTCTGTATAACCCTGGCTGTCCTGGAATTTGCTGTATAGACCAGACCGGCCTCAGACTCTGAGTTTGGCCTTTCTCTACCTCCTGAATGCTGGACAAGTCAGCCATTAACTGATGGTAATTTTAAAATATGGTCAGGGATGTGATAAGAGAGGTGTTTGTGTATGAACCTCAACTGCCAACGGCAGCAGGAAGCCTGGGAGCTGTCTGGGTAAATCAGTGACCGCAACCAAGGTGGAGGCAGGCCAGAGTCCTGCATGGTTGTGGCCCTTCACTTCCTGTAGGGAACAAGGTAGACAGGCCTGGGGTCTTCCTCTCTGGAGCATCTTAAGGTGGGAGGCCCAAGCCCTGGAGTGGGACTAAAATTCTGCCCTGACCTCACAGAATTGGGAATCAAGATTGGAAGCTGCCTTCAGAGGGAAACTTCATAGAGGAAGACCAAGTAGTTGTGGTATTAGACAGACCACTGGCACTGGAAGATTAATTCCACCTTCCCTGAATCACCTTTTAGAATCACTGTATCAGCCACATTGAGACAGTCTAGCGGAGTTGGTATTTAGGGAGTTTAACTGAAAAATATCTAAATATTGCTCTCTGCCTGCCTTGGGTACTAGGGAGGAAGGCCTGGCTATCTCAGGTATCCCATGGGTAGGTGTCCCTTCATCTGTGTGTATCCTATGGGTAGGTGCTCCATCCACATCCAGGTGACCTCAGTAAGCCCTGGCAGCAGCTGTGGGTGCAAACAGGACCTGGTTTCAGAACACCTTCCCTACGGTTCTGAAAACCGAGTTTATTCACTGTTCCCCTTTTCATTGTGCCACAAGGATATCTTTCCCTTTGAATTCTCTGCCTACATTGTTTAGGAGTTGCCCTGTTTATAGCTCACACCCAGTCATTGTAGGACATTTTCCTAAGGAAATCTGACTTTTTTTCCTCCCTGCTTTTCCTTTTTGGTACTGTTATGTGAAACTGTTCACTGGATTTTTAACATTGGAGAGCTAGAACCAAACATCTTGGAATAGAGAAAGGGTTAAAGGAGCTTGCTCATTACCAATAGGTGGAAATTATATAACAGCATGGACCAAGCTTCTAAATGGGAAAAACAAGACACGGAGTTGCGTTAGATGTGGATCCATTGTTGCCTGCTGTGTCACAGCGATTACAAAATTTCACAGCAGAAGTTAGTCTCTTGTGATTCTTGGTTGGTTGGTGGTTTTTCCGTCTGTGCCATGTGGACTCACTTAGCAGCACACTGCTTGGGTGTGGATCGAAACTGCTACCTGAGGCAGTCTAACCCCTGCAGTGTGGTCTCCATAGGGAGGCTGGAAGGTGGGCGTCTCTCTTGTCTTAATTGTTCATCATTTTGTGGTTGAGCCTGAGTTTCTTCAGATGCAGCTCAAGGAAGAAAATGGGAGCTGCGAGGACATGATGTCTGGGCTATGGGACCCATACTCCGTCATTTCTGCCAGTGGTTATAGCGAGTGCCAAATTCACTCCAGATCCAAGGAGGCGGAGAGCAGGAGTCCATCCCTTAGTGAGACCCGAAGGTCATATTGTCACGGTGGTGGCACAACAAGCAGGAGTCCTTGGGGACCTAGGTAATCCCCTGGCTCAGGGTTTTGATTAGCCAAGGGGGGAGAAATGGAAAGAGTGTGGGCAAACAAACCCAAACCATGGGTTAAGGGGTGAGTGAGATTGTAGATGTCTCATCGGGGTTTTGCTATTGCCATATTTAAATGATTGTTCTAAACTAAAAATTATCAGCTGGGGCATAGACTGTTGGTAGAATGTGTGCTTAGCATGCACGAGGTTCTTAGTTTGTCTGTAGGAGTACAAGAAATAAGTAAGTAAAGCCAGTGTTAAGATGTAGGCTCATCATCTTCAGTAGTCAGGATGGTGAAGCAGGAAGATCGTGTGTTCAAAGCCAGCCTGGACTGTGTGATGAGACCCTGTAGGAAAAAAAAAAAAGGCAGACAGAAAACAACCAGGCTGCGGATATAAGCAGTCAAATATCCTTCTGGTTCTCACCCTTTGACTAATCAGAACTCCATGACTGGGTATTATACCCAAGCCCTGGGTCTCCAGCCTGTTGTCTTCCCTCCCCGTGACAATGTGAACCTCCTGTTCTCACTAAGGGGTGGAGTCTTACTCTCTGTCTCCTTGGCTAGCTTGCACAACGCTTTGGGTCAGGCACCACAAATAAAAAAATAAAGTTTCACTGTGCTCTCTCTTAGGTTCCTCACGTTAGAATCATGGGAAAGGGGCTGGGTGGGGCCACCGTGTGGTCCCTGGAACTTGAGCTTCAGGAAAGTGTTGAAAGATAGTGATTGGCATTGTGGGACACTTTGATGCACTGCCATTCCTACCTTGCTGCCCTTTGATGGGAGGCGGCTGGTGGGCCTTAAGTATTATCAGGAGTGGTCTCAGAGCAGGGGTGTCAGCTAGTCAGTCACTTATGTAGGGCAGTTGTGGGGCCTATCTGGTACAAACAACAGTCCTTTTATAGCATGGTGGGACATAGTGGGAGTCCAGGTATCCAAGGATCCTGTTAGCTGCTTGGTTTGTGTCTGAAGTGGTGATAAAGGAACACGGGGAATACCAATTCCCGCCCATCCTTTTTAAGTTATCCTGTTCTAAGCAGTGGTTCTTTGCATTTTTTTTCTTGCAGGTTTCTCTGCAAGTGTTTCAAAATAAAAATTTAATATGTGAATACATAGGAAAACGCATTCTGCCTGCATGGGGGATGATGGTGAGAGTTGGGGGAAGGGCTCCGCTGTTCAAACTGGGGCTCCTTGGGGCTTGTACTGAGCAGTGGGTTAAAGGTTGTGTACTTGTATTGGAGAGGCCTTGACAGTGTCTAGATCCTGCTGAAGGGAGAGCCAGGCCCGATAGTCACATCTGTCTCCTGGAGAAAAGTCAGGTTCTTCAGATAAGAGGCTTGAACATGCCCAGATAAATACGCCTACTCCAGGGAAGCCGCTGATGGCCGCAATCCCTCCCCTGTCCTCCATGTAGGAATCTGCCCCCTTGCACAGTTCTGCCCTTCCTCCTCTCTTCGTCCTGGACTCCTGCTCTGCTTAGCTTCTCATCAACTTGACACAGCTAGAGTCAGGTAGGAAGAGGGAGCCTTCAATGAAAACGTGGCCTCTGTCAGATTGGCCTGGGGCTAGATTAGCATTTTTCCTAATTAATGATTGCTATCCATCCAGCACACTGGGGACGGTGCTACTCCTGGGTAGGTGGTCCAGGGTTGTATGAAAGAGCTGGCTGAGCAAGCAAGCCCTGGGGAGTAAGCCAGTGAGTGGTGTGACTCTGTGGTCTGTACTTCAGTTCCTGCCCTGCTGGAGTTCCTGCCTAGGCTTCCCCTCAATGATGGGCTGTGATTGGGATGTGTAAGCCAAATACACCTCGCTACGTGCTTTGGGTCAGTTTATCACAGTGGTATAAAGCAAACTTAAGACAACTTCTAAGATGTTGGACCTTGTTGGTCAGACGCTGCAAGACCCCATTCCCTCCAGGTTATCCAGGCTCTAGGCAGGTTGTGAACCGTGAAAGCTCTCAGCTGGGTGAGCGTCCAGGTCTAGCTTCTAGCTAGGCACTGGTCATTGTCTCTGACTTCTTCCCCATCTTGCGCATCATGAAAGGATTCTACGTTATGTAGCCATGGTACCTGAAAATCTGCCCTTTGTGGGTCATGGTTTCAGTGACTGGATCTCATCACCATAGGACATAGGGGCCATCATGGGGTTGAAAGTGTTAGGAGACCCTCACTCCAGCTCCTTCTGCTCTGGGGCTGACAGTGGGAGGTGGGGGGCGGGGTCTGGTCTTTAGCAGTACGTAGGTGGGAAGGGAGGTGCAGGTGTTGCTTCTCTTCCAGTTTGCACTGTGTTGGGGGACTGGCCTGAGTCTGGGCGGGAGTAGCCAGGAAGGCGCCTAAGCATCCTGATCTCTCGTCACAGTGCCTGCACAGGCATAGCTGACCTTGTTCCCAGTGTGCTGTGCGAACCCTTCCCTCTTGCACAAGACAGCTTGGCTCACCTTTCTGCTGGAAGAGAGAAGATTTCGGTAGCTCATAAAGAGCTGTGTCTGGATGTGTGTCTGTGTGTGTGTGTGGTGGTGGTGGTTGGTTTTCTTTTCTTTTTTTTTTTTTCCTGTCCTGGAATGAGGCAGCTCTGAGGGTGAATAGCTATCAGCAGCTAGGATGAATCACCCATTTACTTGTTTCATTAAGAGGCCTTTTGCCTGTGGGAGAGGTCAAGCCCCTGCGCAAGGAGGCAATAGTGTTTACAGAGTGAGCAGCTGGTGCAGCAGGGTGCAGAGGTGACTGATCCCTTATTATGGAGGAGGGAGGTCCTGTGGTGGTATCTGCCGGTTCTGTCATGCCCCGCGGTCCTAATGACCTGTTGATGGATGGATCGACCTGGGGCCTGGCTGGCAGGGCAGTAAAAACAGGAAACCTAATCTTTTAAAAATAATCGGGGGTGGGGGGGGAGAAAGTGAAGCAAAGCCCTTAAGCCAACAGATGGCTCTCAGAGATGTGTCTTCCAGGGGCCTTTGCGTTTCATAGCTGAAAATGCCAGTGAGCTTGTAAAAACTGGGTGTCTTGACCAAAGATGCTCCAGAAGGCATTGCAAGGTCTGTCCCTAGCAGCTTCCCCTGCTCCAGAATCTCTACCTCCACCTACCTGTACCTACCAGACTCGTGGTGTCTGGACTCCTTTGCTTTGAATATGGCCTTGTCCTGCCTTTGGCTCTGTTCGCCCTGCATGAGCCGTTGTATGTGCCCAATTCATCTCCCAAGAAACCGATCCTTCTTTGCCTCTAAGAAACCTCTAAGCTATGTGTGGTCTTGAGTTCAAGATGATGGATCTCAGGCCAGCAGACTTGCGGGGCTGGGTAACCTACGTTCGACTTTCTCCCCTTCCACGTGGCGGGATGGCTCCTTCCTTGAGGTAGTGCTGAGATTTTGCCCTGCTGGAACTTGTTCTGTTTTACCTGTTCTGCCAGCATCAGCTTCCCAACAGTCTCTCGCTCAGATTCTCCTGACCCAGTGTTAGTTAGCTTCTGTGCTTTGCTCCTCCCCTTCCCTTATCCTGCTTTTCTCCCTAAACGTCCTAAATATCACACAACTTGTGCTTTCTCTGCCTCTCTTGCTCCCTTGTCCTTTTTGCCGTCTTCCTGCAGCGTCCAGCTCACTCTGGTACCCAGGGATTACCAAGCCTGCGGCTCCTGAAATGTGGAGCCGTTCTGTTACTCTAGCCTTTGGAGGCTGTGTTCTCCGGGGCCCTTGCCAGCCTCTATGTCTATCCAGACAGGAGTATCCCTTCTGCCACCTGCTCCTTGAGTCTGTCTGAGCACACAGCAGACTCCCAGTGCCCGTGTCTTCTCTCATACCAGTGAGGAAAGCGCTTGACCCCACAAGTGAAGGCAAAGACGAGCTCCCTCCGGTCAAAAGTCCTCCCAAAGGGTAGCTTACACTGAGGTTTGCCCTATAGTCAAGAGGACCGTGTCTTTATTGTAATGACAGCAAAGCATCAATACCGGGAAGAGTGTATATGGGAGATGACCTCCCTAGAGGAAGCCGGGTCCAGGTGGTGGGGAGTGGCCTCTAGCATCTGCTGGCGCAGGCTGTCTGTCCTCTGACCCCTCCATTTTGGCTCGGTGGTTCCAGCTGCTCTTGGGGCAGCACTTGCTCCAGGGCACACCCTGATAGGAAATACCCAGAGCACCAGCTCGCCCTGAGCCAAGCCTTGACAGGCTGGGTCGGCTAGCTAGAGAAGGCCAAGAGCAGATGCCCCGAGGCCGTCTGGAGTGCCATTCCTTCTCCACCCACTTGTAAGCCCAGCTCACTCATTTCTTCTGGATACTTGGTACCTAATTCATGCCATTCCCAGACAGCTTCTGGAGTGTCATGAAAAGGAGCCGCCAGTGTCGTTTGAGGCCCTCTCTGGGCCTCGATGTTCCTGTCTGTAAGGTGGGGCTTAGAGCCTCCACCCTCTCTGCTGCCTGGAATTGTGGTAGCCACAGACAAGAACAGCCAGCCTGCCCTGTGGCTTAAAGGAGACACGTTTCATCCCATGGCTCTTTATTTTGGATAAAGGGTTAGATTTAATTTTATCAGGCTTTCTCTGTTTTTCCCCTCACACATCCCATCTGTTAGGATACTTCCCATGAAAGTGGGGCACGATCTGCAGAGGTGAGTTCCTCTTCCTCCAGTGAGCTCGCAGTACCTCCTCACCTCCCAATCCCAGTGTGCATGGCAGGGAGCCAGAACCGCTGTGGGTGCAGAGGTTCACGCTTCTGGTCCACACGTTGTTGCCATCCATGGTTTGTTCCCATGTAGATTGGCAGCGCTGATGGAAAATGACTTGTTTGTCTGCAAATCGGGACTCTGGGGCTTCTAAGGATAAGCCTCCTCTGGGGAAGGGAGCCGAGAGGTTCCACCCTGCCAGATCCCCCAGGTGTTTGTGTTTGCGTTTTTCCTTCGGGCCCCTAACCTGTTAACCGAGATGTAACTGGTGTCACTCATTTCTCTACCCCCTCCCCCAGGGTGGGGTGAATGGGAAGTGTCAAAAAGAGGGTGTTTGGGGAAGAGGGCAGGGAACCCATTTCCTGCTCAGTGCAGGACTGGACAAGGACGCCCATAGTGATCGGTGTTTTCTAAGAGAAAGCTCCCAGCTCCTAATGGGTCTTTGGCAGTGGTGGTTGGGGACAGGTGAATCACCCCAGGGCTGAAAAACCTTCTTATCTCTCAAGACTCAAGCCAGACCCTTAATTAGAGGCAAAAGTAACTCTTGTTTTCCTGTTTGGATCCACTGGTGTTTCTGTCTATCCTCCATTTTTCATGAGGCATCTTCCAGAAGAAAATAACATCATCCTTGTCACAAGTGACCGTCTTCTACCTCTTCATGATGTCCCTCCAGAGCAGAACTGTGTTGTTTACATCTGCATTCCAGAGGTTAGACCACTAGGCACATAGTAGGTGCTCATTTGACATTTGTAGGATGAGTAAAAAAAAAAAACTGCCTTACCCAGCTCTGTCTTCCCAGCTAGGCACTATCGGCCTGGTAGAGGTTGCCAGTCAGAAGGGGAGAGCAGGGCACAGGCATGTGGAAGTTGAAATAAGAAAGCGATACGTCACCCTCTATATTGATGGGAAACATTGGTAACGATTGCCAAATATGTTGTACAAGCTTAATAGCCATGGACGTTCAGAGCAGAGAGTGTTGTTGCATGGTTAAGAGGGGAGGGGTGTAGGTATGAAGGCTGAAGCTACGGTTTAGTGTCGGCCAATAGGCATAAGAAGATGCGCTTGTGGGCACAAGGCAGCAGGAGGCTCAGTAGGTTTGGTGTCTGTGCCATGGCCATGAACCAACCAGAAAGGCCCAAGCCACACTGTCTGTGTCTGCAAAGCTTAGGTCCATAGCATGAGCATGGCCTAGGACTCTCTAGGTGAGTATTTGAATCTGACTACCTATCCCTGTTTCTGATCTGCCTGAGTCTCTAGACAGCCTCGTACTTACTTCTTATAGAGGCCAAAAATACGTCTCAGTCTGCTAGGTGCTGTAGCAAAACACAGTCTTGTTGGCGCGATGATTGTTAGTCATGGTTCTGGGGGCTGGGAAGAACCCAAGACACCAACAGATTCTAGGTCAGGTGAGGGCTCTCTGCGTCATAGATAAGGCTTTCTTGCTGTGTCTTCTCCAACAAGGGCAAAGGCTCCTTTGAACCTCTTTCATAAGGAAACAGATGACTACCGCCCCCCCCCACAGTAGTCCCACCTGTTGGTCTTGTCCCTTTGAGAAGATTTCAACATATGCATTTGGGGAAGTGACACAAATATTCAGTCCATAATGCAGCTGGTAGAGGGCCATGATCTAGGAGATGATAAAATCTCCCCCAAGGGGATGTGAAGTTGGGGTGGAGAGGGAGTGCGACCTTTTGTAAGTGAGAATGTGCTTACACTCTCATGCATCTCTCTGTACGTGTGTGTGCGCGTGTATGTGTGTGTATGTGCACACATGCATGCGTGTGTGCTTGTGTGTGTGCCTACTTTTGTGGCCCGTTGGGGAAGATGAGGCCAAGCTGGGAACCTTAGCCTCTCTTAGGTTGGGGTGCTAACTCCTTTCTGAGAAGATGAAATGGATAAACATGGGCAGCTGACAGACACCTCTCCTCTCTGCCTAGCTGGGCAGTAGACTGTCAGGAGGCATCTTGGGAGAGCTCAAGGAAGGCGGCACAGGCTTACTCAAATGCAGGCTATCATTGTCTTGCCCCTACTCCCGCTGGTAGGGGCCCAAGGGAAGTTGCCCAGCCTTCCGGAGCACAGTGAGATTTGGGGGTTTCGTGTCCAGCCATGTGGTTTTTAACACCCTTCTTCTCCACACAGAGATGGGTAAAGTTCTGACCCTGACTTTCTCCCTAGTTCCCTCTCCATCGCTGAGCCCTGCTGGCCCCCTGTCTGCACTTTGGGGCTTCCTCTTCCTGCCTTCCCCATGGGCTAAGACCTGGTGTCTGGGACCCCATAAGCCTCCCAGCAGTGGCCTTACTTGGCCTGTGAACTGTTTATCTCTCTTTTCCACTTGGTCTGCAGGAAGCTAGTGCTGAAGCCACACAGGCAGGGTCTAACTCCACAACAGGAAGGCACAGTAGGGCGCAGGGCCCGGTGGCGGGCTTAGCCACCATGAAGTGGCTACTTCTGCTGGCCTAGACTGCCTCTGTGGTCTCCAGGAACCCTATCTATTTCAGGAGCCACCCCAGAACTGACTTGGAGAACTTTCATTTATATTTTTTGACTTATTAACTATTTTCTGAACTTGGGGCTGGGTATATATGGCCTGTAGCCCTAGCAGTGGGGGAAAAATGTCCCAGAGAGACCTTGTGGACTACAACACTGGGCTTAGGGACATCTCTGTTGCCCTGTAATGGGCAGGCGTGGGCTGTGAGACAGAGGGACAGCGTTCTTCTCGAGCATGGTGTTATGTTCTGCCTCTGGCAGGCTCAGATAGTCTGCTGCCAGGGGCTGGGCAAATGGCTGAAGGGAATTACTCCCTATGTACCTGCTGGCTGCCTCTGAAGCCCTTGACTCCACCCTCAGAGGGAGGAGGAGCTTCCCCAAAACCTGTGCAGAGCAGACTGTGATGAACTTAGCTCTGAGTGGGAACCTAGGGTTCTCCTAGGTAGGTCTGGTCCTCCCAGCCATGGCTCCAAGACCTTGCAGGCAGACTTGGTGTTAGGGATAAGTTGAGCAGGCTGCCCCAGGGAAGTATGCCTACAGCCGGAGTGACCTGTGCTCCTCTGTGCACCTCATGTAGGGAAGGAACCGGCATAGTGTTTGAGGCAGCAGGTCCTGAATTCACTTGCCCAGCTGTTGCTCATTTTCTGCGCCTTGGTTTCCCTCCTTCAACTGGAAGCTTGGATAGAAATCATCGGACACAGAGAAGCAGGCATTGTAGTTATTTTGGGATTTCCTCTCTCCCCATCTCTGGGCTCACTCACTGAGTGGACCTCACCCTGCTTCTCAGACCCCACCCAAGGCAGGCTGGCTGGGCCAGGTGGAGGGTGTGGGCTCTGGCAAAGCCAAGATCACCATCTGGAGAAGGCAGGGCCCATTCTCCCATCTCTTGCCTGGGGACTTGGGAATGTGGCCTGAGCTCCCTCTCTCTCAGCTTGTGCTAACAGCTGTTCTGGAGTTTGGTTTGAGGAAATCTCTGTGGACCTGGCAGTGGCCCAACTGGCCAAGGGTAGCCCTCCAGCCCAGGTTACTGTATAGCATTGCAGAACAAGGGTAAGGGGTTCCAGGGCCCTCCTGCTAATCGTTCACTGGCAGTTACTGTTGCATGAGATGGGCCAATTGAGGGTTCATTTGCACACACAACCCTGGTGCTTAAAACATGCCTTGGACCTTTATGTTTGTGTTCTCAGTGATATTATTTTACCGTTTTGTGTAGGACTGTCTCAAAACCTTCTGGAAATAGGTGAATAAAACTTACACACACTCTCCCCTGGGCCTGGCACTTTCCTGTACCCATATCCTATTCGCTTTCCTTTTTATCTGATGAAGCAGGAGTGTCTTTGTCCCGTCTGTCCCCCATCCCGTCCAGTTCTGTGCTCCCCCTTCCCCCTCCATGGGGTGGAATATGCGCTGTTGCCCAAGGAACAGTGGAAATCTTCTCTTTGGGCTCCATAAGTGACTCATTTCCTTCAAGTGTTCTTTGCAGGCTCTCTGCTATATAGGAATCAAGATCAAGATTTTTTTTTTGGTATCACTAATGTGAGCTTTCCTCTCAGAAGTATCCTTCCCATGGTGCCCACTGTGTGTGTGCTCATGCACAACCCCTGTGTGCACAGTATGCTTGCTTTCTCTCTGTTTGTGCTTGCTCGTGCTCTCTTGTTCTTTGAATATGCTTGCCCTTTGTGTGCTTACTGTGTGTGTGTGTGTGTGCAAGCACATGCCCACAGCTGTATGCTATCTGTGCACTCTGTGTTTGTGTGCATATGTACATGGCTGTATGCTGTCTGTGTACTGTGTGTGTGTGCTCTCCCTTGCATACTTGTGCTCTCTCTATGCTCTCTATGTGGTGTGTTCATGCACATGTGCATGGCTGTATGCTGTTTGTGCAGTATGTGTATGTATGTGTGTGTGCACATGTGCATGGCTGTATGCTGTCTGTGCAGTATGTGTATGTATGTGTGTGTGCACATGTGCATGGCTGCNTGTGTGTGTACACATGTGCATGGCTGTATGCTGTCTGTGCACTCTGTGTGTATATGTTCTCATACTCACTCTCCCTCACTCACTTGTGGTCTCTCTCTGTGTGGTGTGTGTGTGATTCGTTTGCTACCACAGATCAAGGCCATGAAGGACCTTCTTTTTTGTCTTATGTGTGTTACCTGCGCTGGTGGGTTCTTGACAGCATGTAAACACCAGGACAGAGAGAAAGAGCTTCCTCGGCTGCTTTGCAAATTTCTATGCCTCTGGTGACTTCAAGAAACAACCAAGGTGGGGAAACGTGGGGAGAATGGTGGCTTGAGACTTCTCCCTGTTACTTACATTCAGTTGGGCCCACTTTCTGTTTCCTGAAGTTTAACTGGAACACAGCCCAGTCACTGGCTTAGAGGTACACGGACAGCTTCAGGCATAATACAATAGCTTGTTTGACATGGTTTGGACATGAAGGAGCCGTCAAAAGGCTCATATGTTAAAGGGACAGTCCCCAGCTGGTGACATTATTCTAGGACAGTCTTTCTCAACCTTCCTAATGCTGCTACCCTTAATACAGTTTCTCATGTTGTGGTGATCCCCAACCACAAATTTATTTCCATTGCTACTTCCTAACTGTAATTTTGCTACTGTTATGAATCATAATGTAAATATCTGTGTTTTCTGATGGTCTTAGGCAACCTCCATGAAAGGGACATTTGACACCCTCCAGGGGTGGCAATCGCAACCCACAGGTTGAGAAACACTGTCCCAGCAGGTTCTGGAAACTTTAGAAAGGGGGCCTATGTGGAAGAAGTAGGCTGCTGGGTGTTCTTTTGTAGGCTGTTCCCGGCTGTGTTTCTTTCGCTCCCTTGCCACCATGGTTGAGCAGCTCTTCCCTATGATGCCCTCCCACCACAGTGGACTGGCGCCTCTGGGGCTGTGCTAAAAGAAATCCCCCTTAAGCTGCCTTCTCAGTGACTTGACCTAAACAGTGAGAAACTCTGCCTGCTACGGTGGAGACCATACAGCGTGGCCTGGGAAGCTGAAAGTGATTTTGTATCTCTAGAATTTCAGCTCTTTGCCGAAAAAGTTTGCTGGTCTCTGGTTTAAGATGAAACGTTAAAATGGAGAGACCCCAGGGTCGTCTTTTCTCTCCAGAGAGTCTCTCCTCCAGCAGTTTATTTTTGACTTGGCTTACTATTGATGGTGCAACTTCCCGGGACACACTGGGGCCTACAGATTTGAGTCAGGGAGGAGAAGGTTTGGTTTGGTTGAGAGACCAGGCCAAGGCCTGAGCAATACAATAATACTGACTGACATCTGAAGATTAGAAGTCTGTGGTTGGAGCTGGTGAGAGGGCTCAGCGCCGAAGAGCTAGTTCTGGCTGTTCTTCCTGAAGACCTAGGTTCAATTCCCAGCACGCACATGGCAGCTTACAACTGCCTGCAACTTTACCACCACCAGGAGATCTGACACCCTCACACAGACATACGTGCAAGCAAAATACCAATGCACATGAAATAAAAATAATAAAGCCTTAAAAAAAAGAAGTCAGTGTGGCTTCTGGGACAGGATGCTTTTTAACCTTGCAAACTGCCTGCCGTGAGCACATCTCACCTCAGTCATGTTAACATTTCTTCAGACCCAGAAACCGTGCCCATACCGAGCTGCCTGAGCGGGCTGAAGGGTGGAAAGTGGAGCCTTTGAGAAAGCGTTTGAGGAATTTGTTTAGCCTAAAAAGGCAGGTTGATTAACATTTCCAAACGGTGCCACCGCTTTCTGCACCTACCCTTTGCGCAGTGCCACCCTAGACGCTGCCATCACAGTCAGACTCCAGCATCTCTGCAGTGTTTTCCCATCATCCCCAGCTGCTACCAGAGGCTCCCGGGGGTGTGTCTCCTACATGAATATCCATCCCTCTATACAGGAGAAGGAGGAAATTAGCCAGAATTACAGACATCCTGAGGACATAAGGAAGGACAGTTTGACTGTAGGCTTGGTTAAACAATAAGATTAGTTCTCTGTCAGGAGAGTGTGACTGATTCCCATCAGGGGAAGGCATTGGAAAGGAAAGGAAAGGAAAACCTGTGTTCAGCTGTTTGGTGAAAGGGCACGGACTGATGGCTGCTGGGAGATGACCTTTCTGATTCAGCAGTTTGCTTACAGGGAATTCTTTCCTGGTTCACATGATAGTGCATGGGGCCCCTCTGAATGTCCAAGCCCAGAGTTATTGGAGATTTGGTTTCTCAGGAGTTTCTGACATCTCAGAAATCTAGAAGGCTGGACCATCTCAGGAAGTCCTTGTGCCTTTCGCACAGTGGCCCTGTCTGCCTTTGTCCTTGGCAGCTCTGGGCTCATTTTGCGCATGACTTAGTCAGCTCAGGGTGTGTGCGTGCGTGCATGCGTGCGTGTGTGCGTGCGCGCGCGTGTGCGTATATGCATGTGTGCATGAGAAAGAGAGACAGACAGACAAACGACAGAGAGGGGGAGAGAGAGAGAGAGAGAGCACTAATCCGTTGGAGGCATGGGATTGGCCCATTTCTTCCAGGTTGTCAAGTGTGCATACACGGAGTTGCTTTACTGTTTCCCTGTTACCCCTTTAAGGTCCAGATCAGCAGGAGATCTCTTGCCTCCTCCATTCCTGATGTTCTGTGAGTGGCTTGTTTGTCATTTATCAGTTGTGTTGATTTTTCTCCCCTCCTTCTGAAGAAGGCTCTTCCTTTAGATACTGCTTTTATGGTTTCTGGCCTTATCTTTATTATCATTCTCTCTCTCTTTCTCTCTGGAAATTGACTGACTTGAGATTTTTCCTTTTTTCTAATATAAGCATTTGATAACTGCAAATCAATCTTTCCCTCAAAACACTGTCTAATACATTGTAGAAATTGGGATATTTTGATTTTCACTCAGTTTAAACCATTTTCTTGCTTTCCTTGAGACTTCCTCTTTGATCTGCAGCTTAGTGTTAGTATTTAATAGCAGTGTCCAGTTCTTTAGTTTTCTTTTAAATTTAGAGATTTCTCTATTAATCTACTTATTATATTATTGATTTTTCCCCCTCTCTGAGAGAGGGTCTCGCTCTGTAACCCAGACCAATTTGAAGCTCATCGTGTGTCCCAGGCTGGCCTCAAGCTCATGGTAATTCTGTTGTTTATGTCTCCCAAGAGCTGGGATTTCAGGCATGAGCCATTGAGCCCATTTTACTATTGTCTTTATTGATTTCTCTTCTTTTTTGCCTTGATTTAACTAAAGCTCTTATTATTTTTATAGTAAAAGATAGATGATAGATAACAGATAGATAGATAGATAGATAGATAGATAGATAGATAGATAGATNAGATAGATAGATGATAGATAGATAGATGATAGATAGATGATAGATAGATAGATATTTGTTTCTTATTGCCATTGTAATTAATTATAACAAACTTGGTGACTTAAAACAGCAGAACAGGCTAGGATATTGCTCAGGACCATAGCAGTTGCCTAGCTTGTGAGTTCCAGCACAGTGCAGCAAGCAGATGTCACAACCACACTGCATACCTTGTAGTTTAGAGGTCAGGAATTCAAACTAGGCTGCACAGGGCTATCTAGCTCTCATTCCCTTTTTTCCTAGGACAGTCTTCATTCTGCCTGTGTTCCTGAGGGATGCTTTTGCTAGCTACAGCATTCTAGATTAATGGCTCTTTAGCAATTGCAAGTGTCTCATTAGGGGCTGGCTTGATGAATCAGTTGGTTAAGGCATTTGCTTGCCACCAAAACGGACTGCTCCATTTTAACCGCTGGGACCCACATGGTGGAAGATGAGAACTAATAGCTAGAAGACATGTTTGACCGCCATGTGTGCACTGCTGCCTGCTTGTGTCTCAGTCCATCCTGAGCAATATAGTCTGTCTCCATTGGCCCGGTGATGGTGCTGCTTCAGTTCCAAGCACTGGAAAACAGCAAATAAGACACTAGACGTCCAGATGCTCTGATGTTGGTATTAAACTGAATTACACCAATTATTACACTCCAGTTCCAGTGGGGAAATGCTTTTAATAGGGTGAAATAGTCCCAGGTGGTAATCAGGTGTCTGTGCACTGTCCCAAGATCAAGAGCAGCAGGGCATCTGACAGGACAGTGTGGCAGGGGTGTCCTGTACCCCTTCCGCTGATTTTCAGGACTCTGAGGTGGGTGCTGTTTTTCTGTTTTCACAGATGAAGAAATGAGAACTACAGGAGAATTAGAAGCCTTGCATGTAAACTAATGGAGTCCCTTGAGATTTTGTGTCCTGGGATAGTAGTAAAAAATAGACTGGATACTTGTGGGAGGGGACCAGACACAATAGAATCATGAACAAATCCCTTTTTGGTCATTAATTTCATTGAAGGTAGACTCCCAAGTTTTCTATCAGCTTGTTAGGGGATTTTTGTTTGGTTTTGTTTATTTTTCGAGACAGGATCTCACTGTCTCAGGATCTCACTGTAACACCCCTGGCTGTCCTGGAACTTGCTGTGTAGACCAACCAGGTTGGCCTCAAACTCACAGAGATCTACCTGCTTCTGCCTCCCAAGTGCTGGGATTAAAGGTGTGTGCCGCCACTGCCCAGCATGTTAGGGGATTTTAAAGATTTAAAAGCTATTCCCAATAGATGATAAATATGTATTAGTGTCAGAGGTGGTTGGGGACGTTTTCATATAAAAAGAAAAGGAGCCAAGGTGCTTGTAGATAACCGTGTGCTCTCAGGGATTGGTCTCTAGGACCTAGTCAGGTGCTTGTAGATGGCTGTGTGCTCTCAGGGATTGGTCCCTAGGACCTAGTCAGGTGCTTGTAAATGACCGTGTGCTCTCAGGGATTGGTCCCTAGGACCTAGTCAGGTGCTTGTAGATGACCGTGTGCTCTCAGGGGTTGGTCCCTAGGACCTAGTCAGGTGCTTGTAGATGACCGTGTGCCCTCAGGGGTTGGTCCCTAGGACCTAGTCAGGTGCTTGTAGATGACCGTGTGCCCTCAGGGGTTGGTCCCTAGGACCTAGTCAGGTGCTTGTAGATGGCCGTGTGCTCTCAGGGACGGGTCCCTAGGACCTAGTCAGCTCTCTAGCAACCAAGATGGTTTTAGTCTATATAAATAATGGCATTTCATGAATCAAAAAAAGTAATAATTTTTTGAGTGCTTCATTGTCTTCAGGCCCCCATAATTTGGGGTGGGAAGCACACGGCCACTTGACTGTTATCTTGTATGCAGTGTGTTGTTTATCTGCTTGTTTTTAAAACCTGCAATTTTTGCGCTTTGACCAGGAATAATGTTCTGTCCACTGTGTCTTTGCATACCTAACTCCTTGCGGTTTATTATATTTTTTTGCTTTATAGACTTATGTCTTTGATCAAATTTGGGAGTTGCTTAGCTACTGTTTCTTCAAATGTTTTCCCATTCTCTCTCAACTCTGTGATTCCCGAAATATAAAATCTTTCCTTTATATTCTATTTGATATTGGAAAATACTAGATCTTTTGATGCAGTCCTGTAGATTTCTGAGATTTTTCTACTTTTGTTTAGAACAGGTCAATTTTTATTTAAGAATTTTGTTTTGGCTTCCTCGAGTTCTTCACTCCTGTGGCACTGTAGACTAAACCCTGTCTGTGCCTTGGATGTGGTGGGCAAGTGCTCTCCCACTACTGAGATGTATCATTAGCCCTTTTGGGACTTTTTGCGTGTTTCATAGCTTTTATTTATTTGCTGAGAATGCCTGTCTCTCTTCCTTTCATTTGTTTCAAAACTCTTTCTTTGCTCCTCTTCGGTGACGGTTATAGTAGGTGCTTTAGAATTTTGCTCTTGATACTCCCAGCATTTGGGTTGGTGTTGACACTTGGTATTTCCTTTTGACATTTGTTTTGGTTGCCTGCCGTATTGTCAATTAATTTGGGTTAGTGTCTTGGACATTTTGAATATTATGTTGGGCCCTGGGTCCTTTCCCAGTGTTTGAGTAGGTAGTCAGCCAAGGTAGAAACAGATTGCACATCCTGGCTCATTTTCTGGCTCTGAGATTCTAGCATCCATTCTGCTGTGTACCACCCTGATCTGTACAGTGCTGTGTTGTGCAGTGCAATGCTGTACAGTGCTGTGTTGTGCAGTGCTGTGTGGTGCTGCGTTGTGTTGTGCAGTGCTGTATTGTGCAGTACTGTGCAGTGTTGTGCAATGCTGTGCAGTGCTGTGTTGTGATGTGCACTGCTGCATTGTGCTGTGCACTGCTGCATTGTGCTGTGCAGTGCTGTGTTGTGCTGTGCAGTGCTATGATGTGCTGTGCAGTGCTGTGTTGTGCTGTGCAGTGCTATGATGTGCTGTGCAGTGCTGTGATGTGCTGTGCAGTGCTGTGTTGTGCTGTGCAGTGCTGTGATGTGTTGTGCAGTGCTGTGATGTGCTGACTGTAGTAATTCCACACATATACATCTGGGGGATGGGATGAGGCCTGTCTTCACATGTAGACTTAAAAGATCTTTATTTCTGGATCCTCCTTCTCCACAAACTTCCATACATGTAGCCTCTTCAGATTCATCCTTTCAGGTAGTATTCTGAACAATTTCACCTCCGCTTACAGTGTTCACATTTTACCCTCAGAGTCCACTGCCTCTGTGCCAGTGAAGAACAAGGGTCCAGCCTCTTCAATGGTATTGCCTTAGTGCTACAGGACCACCAAAGCTTATAGGAGCCATTGCTGCCACATCTGTGGGAAGAAAGACAAATGCCCTGTTTTTCTAGTATTCACTTGTAGAAGATGAACTCAGGAGAGTTTAACCTACTACAGGATCCCTTTTGAGCCTCTGGCTGGCAGACACAGGCCTTTCTGCATGTCTGGGATTTAATTTTCCCGTTTGCACCTGTTAGTGGTTTTAGGTCACTTGGGTGCCCATAGCAGGCAAAGAAAAAGAAAAGAAGTCATTTGCGAGGCATCTTATTTGTCTGTTTTTTGAGTCTCTTGTTGGCTATGTCATGTGTTTTATCCAGAAATTTACTTTGTATGTTAGGTTCATGGGAAAAGGTATGCTTTCTCACGTGAAACTCAAAGTTCTCGTTCTCTGTCTCTCTCTGTCTCTGTCTCTCTCTGTCTCTCTCTCTGTCTCTCTCTC
>LOJH01000643.1:22906-33428 GCA_001685095.1 Ellobius talpinus | reverse complement strand
TCTCTCTCTCTCTCTCTCTCTGTCTCTCTCTCTCCTTGGTTTGAGGAAGGGTCTACTGTGTCGCCCAGGCTGGCCTGGGACTTACTGCCCTCCTACCTCTGCTTCCCAAATGCTAGATTTATAGACATGTACACCTGGCTCCAGCATCTACTTTGTGTGTTCCTGTGTGTGCTGAGGTGGGGTAGGTGACTGAGAAACAGTGTCTCCCTGTGCAGCTCTTCCTGGCCTCGAGTGCTGGGACTATAGGCATGGGCTGCCACACCCTGCTTTCAGCTTCTTCGTTTTAAAGAAAACTTACATTGATTGACTTGATTATGTGGGGCAGAGCACACATGTGCCACAGAGCGCATGTGGACAGCTTGTAGAAATCTATTTCTTTCCTTCCATCTTGTGGGCATCAGGGATCAAACCTAGTTCAGACTTGGCAGCAAGTGTCTATACTTGATGAGCCATCTTACCAGCCCAGCTTCTGTTTTTAAATATCTTTTTTTTTCTGTGTGTGATGGTACTCTCTGTGACAGATCTTTTTCTTAGCATTTTGAGGCTGGTAGCCTCTGTTTTTTCATTTCTGCCTTTCACACTAACTTTCCATGACCTTTCCTGAGTCCCTTTAGTCTGCTCTAAGCTGGGACTCACACTGTGATTCAGGCCTGCCTGTGGAATCTCCCGTTTTCTTCTCCCAGTCTGACTGGCTAGAGTGGTTTCTAGTTTGTGAGGCCCCTGGGTCCATCATAAACCCCATCATTACTCCAGAATATATCAGGAACTTGGATACCAGAATACCCTGTCCACGCCTGAGCACTAGGTCTCCCAAATTGCAATGGCTGTGGAAGTGAAAAGGCAGCTTAAAATTAGGAAAATGATATTGAGGTCTAAGTGACCTAGGTTAGGAAGTTGGAGACCAGACAGGGGAGGGCATAGAAGACAAACCATCTTCAGAGGTTGAACAGGTCAAGCAAGGGAAAGCCAGTGGACAAAGGACAGAAGGGCCAAGATAAAGACCCAGAAGACCCTAGGGTCTTCTTTGTGCCCCCACCACCCAGAGCTCCAAAGAGGCGCAGATTCGCCCTCTGAACATGAATGTAAGTGTGGGAGTAGGTGGGGACATAATTCATGGGCTCATGTGTTCCATAGGCATGGCCAGATGGTGTCCAGGGATCCAGGGAAGGAAGCAGCACACATTCCTGATAAATGCCATGGCTGCTCTCCACAGCAAGGAGAAGGGAACCAGGTCAGCATAGGTGGCGGGCAAAGCAGAGCCAGTTCAGTCCAGCACAGGGCTTCAGGAGTCCCTGGGCCTCCCAGCTCTGCCCAGCACATGCCACTGGTGCACTTTGGAAAGGGCGTGGAGGTGTGCCTCTGTGCCAGGAAAGTGGGTAAGTTGTCTCTGAAATAAAAACCCTCCTTTTCCATTAAAAAACAAGAGCAGCTTCCATTTTCCATAGTGCCCACCCCCTCCCATGCCAGGCTGTTACTACCAATCGATCACAGCCCTTGTAGGGTTTCCATGACTAATCAGTTGACAAAGAACTTGGGAGAGAAACAGTAACTCATCCAGTGTGTTATGGACAGGCATAGTGAGGGTGGGACCTGGAATGGTTTGACAGATGGTTCTGGACTATGCGGTGCACTCCACCAGAGGCCCATTCCCTGCCAGAACACTGTATGTCCTGAACAACTGCATAGGGTGCTTGCTCTAGGGAAAAAAAAAGCAGCTGTGTGTGGGGCTGGCTATAGACTCCAGCCTAGCTAGGAGGGGAGGCGATTTCTGGGAATCTGTGGGTAGGAAATGTGATATTGCCCTAAATCTTCGTGTATGTATGTCCTGAAGTATTTCTCCCACTGGCAGCGAGCATGGGCTCAGTAGGTAAAGTACATGCAGGTGATTGGGCCTCGCCTGCAGAGACCATTAAGTCAGGCAGTAGACGTTAATTGAAGTGCCTGAGCAGAACAGGCATAGGGCAAGCTACGGGATGCCACTGAATACAGCAATGGGGCAAAAGGGGAAAGGAAGCCGCGTGTGTGCATGCATGTGTGGGATTGAGAGGGCAACTTGCAGGAGTCAGTTCTGGAGATGGAGCTCAAACTCCGGTCGTCAGACTTGGAGGCAAGTGTCTACCAGTGAAGCCATCTCACCAACCTTAATAAAATTTAATTTTAAAAAAGTGTATGTAAGCAATGCAGATCCCATAGGAAACCATTGTCTCTTGGGACCCTTAGAATCTCTAAGCAGCACCCTATAGGAGCTTCCCGTGGGCCACGGGCTGTGGCTGTGGCTGTGGCTCCCGCTTGGATGCTCATTTCTTGTGAAGACCTCGTGAGCAGCTTGTGCAGACTTGGGGCTCTGGCTGCATCTCCATGTTGCATCCACTGGCCCTTTTCCTGGCGGAAGCAGCCTGTCTTGTTTGTCCTCCCGGTGGTGACAGGCTGTTCTTGTTTGGAAACAGAAAAGATACCACCACTGCCTTTTTTGCTTTATTGTTTTATTTCCCTCCCTTTCCTAAAGCATAAAGCCAGTGCTGGTGCTGTGTTTGTACTACCAGGCTCTGCATCCGTACACGGCAGGCATCCTCCTGGTCCTTAGAAGGCATGGTGACCTCACCTGCCTCAGGATGTGTACCCTCTAGGGTAGTGGTTCTCAACCTGTGAGTCATGCATGACCCTTCCACAGGGGTGGCAGATCAAATATCCTGCATATCAGATATTACGATTCATAACAGTAGTATCATTACCATTACGGAGCAGCAACGAAAATAACTTTATGGTTGGGGGTCACCACATCATGAGGAACTGTATGAAAGGGTCACAGCATCAGGAGGGTTGAGAGCCACTGCTTTAGGGGCTCTTGGGAAAAGGATCAGGTCATCCAGAGGGACTAGACACTAGGTATGGGAGGCTTTCCTGGCAGTCAGTAACCGAGAACACCACTTTGGGTTTTTGTAACTCATTCTCAGTGAGCTCAGCCTGTTCTCCCCTCCCCTCCAGTCCTCTTCTCTCCTGTCCTTCTCTTTCTCCTCTCCCCCATCCTCCCCTCCCCTTTCCTCCCTTCCCTCCTCCTCTGGGCTCCCTCCTTCTCTTCTCAGCTCCTCATCTCCCCACCTCTTCTCTTTTGTCTCATGTAACCTGAGCCTTGAACTTGTGTTGTTGAGGATGACCTACTTCTGATCCTCCTGATCGATCGCCCTGGGTTTATAGGTGTTCCCCATCTCACATGGATCATGCAATGCCAGAGATCAAATCAGAGTCTCATACATGTAGACAAGCACAAGAGCTACACGGGGTTTCATGCATGCTAGGAAGCACTCTACCAACTGAGGCACACACAGGGTTTCATACATGCTGGGCAAGCACTCTGCCGACTGAGCTACATTTCCTGGGCATCTTTTCTTCTGACAGTTTTACAGAGATCCTAGCACTTCTGGACTCTTTGGAGACTACAGTATATTTATATCATTTATTTGTGTCTTACCAACTCAGAAAGCCTTTAAGTCTCCTGTAGGTCAGGCACCCCCACCCTACCCTGGCCTCGTGGCCTGCTGTGGGTTTGGCCAGCCTGATGTTTTTTCCTGGCTAAGCCACAGATGGACTCTCAGTGGTTCTGTATATGTGTAGTTGTTTGCTTATTGGTTTAGATCTGAGCACCTAATTAATAGTACAGTCTAAGTGGACTAGAAATGTGCTCTACAAATGGTCTGTGGTTTTTAAATGGTCATCAGCCTGCGGAGGGACCAGAATAGGCCCTTGTCTTCAGAAAATACTAAAAAAGTTGAAAGAAAATCCACAACCTAGAGTTGGGTATTGGAGTAGGGGGATCCTATGAAGGATGAGAGAGAGAACTCTGGAGAATGTTCCCCTGGCCCAGGCTGCAGGAGCAAGAATCAGGTTAAGACCTTCAGGGAAAGGAGTGGAGCGTTATAAAGATTGGTAGGACTCATAGACCAATCAGGTATGAGGTAGGTGTGAGCCAGGCTCTAGAATGGAGCACCCAGGGGCCCAGGCTGGTCAGGCTGCAGTGTGCACTGGGAATCAATAGCTGGTGTGAGGCCCTGGGCGCCTGTGTGAGGAAGGGTGGAACCAGGGTGGAGCTCAGGGCCCAGAGGGCCTTGGAGCCTAAGGCTGCCTGAAGGCTGGGGACAGCTGGGAGGAGGGTGTGTGCACACAGCCCGCCCCCTGCCCTGAGGGGCCAGTTTGACAGGGTCTACAGCTCCACCCAGATCTGCAGCAGTACTTTCTCCTGACTGCTCTTGATTGCTCAGCTGGGATGAGGGTGAAAACCAGCAGAAGGCAGGCTTCCATTTCGTCTCCATCTCTAAGCCTGAAAGCATTTCTGCCTGACCCCCAGGCAGAATCCTGACTCTAAAGTGTGTGTAAGTGCCTCCCATGAAGAGAACAATCCTACAGTAAAGTGTGATGTTCAAGTCTGCATGTTCTCAGACATGGGGTGCAAAGGGAGCTACTAGGAGACACTCAGAATAATACGTATACATCAGATTTTTCAGTCGTAAGTCTATTTAGGCTTTAATGAAAATACTGCAAGCTAGGTGACCTAAACCACCAATGGTAGTTTCCCCATTCAAGAGGCAGTAGTCTGAGCTCAAGGTGGTGGCAGATGCGGTGACTGGTGAGGATCCTTCTTTCTGCCACATTGACTGGTCCTCTTGTTGTGTCTTCCCGTGGTAGAAAGGGTGAAGTATTGTGGGGTCCCAGAAAAGTGCCATTCCCACTCATGAGAGTTCCACCCTTCTGTCCTAGCCACCTTCTTAAAGTCGAACCTCCAAATACTAGGGATTAAGTTTCAACATGGGAATTTTGGTGAGACGCAAACATACAGCCTGTAGCAAGCAACATCTCACACAGTGCCTCCTCCACAAAGCTGAGGGGTGTTGCCCATGAGGGCTGCTGACTCCTGGGACTGGTGGCCATGGTAGCTTAGAGGCCTTTTGGGGCACTTCAGTTAAAGACTCTCCAGATACCACCATGCAACACAACAACCAGCCCAGTACACATGGAGAATGGCTTCTTTCTTTGAGTCGTGGAGCCCTGGGGTTCCATGTGACTCTGGTCCTCTCATAGTCCCCTCTTCCCCGGTGATAAGACTTCATCCTGCAACACCAAGCCATTCTTGGTGGAGCTGTGGGAGCTAAGAGACATTTGCATTGCCAGTGTGTTACTGACTCATTGAGTAGAAACACACTGATGGTCTCTGGTCAGCTGTCCAAATAGCAGTCCACCCTGGTAAAGAAGTGGCCCATGCTCCGCTGGTGACAGTTCCTTCACTCCAGTCACAAACAGAGCAAAATCCAGCAAAAGAGGACAACACATGTCTGCACAGCCAAGATGCAAAGCATTGGGTATCAGGGAACTCCACCTTAGCTGAGCTAAAAGCCCTGGGTGCAAGCAGCTCTGGGTTTTCTTCCTGAAGACAGAGGTGACTAGTGTATGCCAGACGCTGGTGTGAAATCAGTGGTCGCTACTACTGTCCTTTGCTGGGGGCTGGTGGTGCCCCCTCCAGAGGGAGGTCAGTGGGCTGGGATTAACTTGTATGTAAGAAATGCTTACTTGTCTAGGAAGCCTAAGTGTTTTTGACTCATCCTAAATAAGCTGCCAACCTTACAAGGCCCTGAGAACAGGGGTGGCTGTTGAGGTAAGAATGTTGGGCAAGGTGATCCAGTAGAGCCAAGCATTGCTCTACTACTTGGAGATTTTCTGTGAGACACCCCAGACTTAGAGCCAGAAAGGTACCTTCTGGGCACCCCTCCAGAAGTCTCGGCTCCCAGTTGATTCCACAGTTCTGGAGGAAGGCCTCTTCCTGATACTATGCCAACTGATGACGTAAGGACTGCGTAACAGAGTGAAGTGGTCCAGCCGCGCCTCCTTGGAGTTGAGTGTCAGACACTCACTTTCCCTGGAGAGCACTTGGGGGATGGAACATAGCCCAGCTGCCATCAGGACCTGCTCACCTGACTAGTCTGGCCGGTGCCCTGAGTGTGGGCACTGAGTGGGTGTGTGAGCGTCTGGCAGCTGTTCCAGTCAGGGACAGCTCAGGCCTGTCAATCTCTTCTCCCTGGGGGAAGCAGGCTGGGAGCTGGGCCTGGTTCCCCAGCCTGACTGGCCAAGGAGTGACAGGTGGGTCTTGGAACAGATTGTCACACCCTTGATGACAACTAGCCCTATCACTACGAGTGGTAATTCCAGCATGACGGTTTTGAGTTTCAGGTCAAGAGCCAAGCAAGTTCTCTGTCTCCTCTTGCATCTGGACAAAGAAGTCCTTACTGACTGACTGGCTTTCTGGCTCATTTCTCGGCCATCTGCAGAGACTTTCTGCACAAAATGAGATCTTTGGCCTACAGAGCCTGAAACCCTGCAGAGTTCTGTTCCAGCCTGGTTCTTGCCTCAGAATAATCTGGAAACATCTGGCATCTGAGAAAATGGAAAAGAGGACCTCTGTAGATAAGTGGCCAGTATATTCCATGGGCATTTGAGTCTCGACTGATCCTTTTTGGTAGGCAGAGACCACTATGCCTGGATGAGTCTCTGGCCCACAAAAGCCTTAGACCCTATAAGTAGATGCTGCTATGGTTTAACTATGTCCCCCAAAGATTTGAATGTTGGATGTTTGGAGTCTAGTGTGGCAGTGGTAATGCTGATCAGAAATGGGGCTTTTTAGAGGTGATACCCAGTAGACGTTGGTTAACATACTGGGCAAGTTACCTTTGGGTTAGTTCTTGTGGGACCCTACATTAGATCCAACAGTGGGTTATTCTAGGAGAAGATACCAGTCCCTTTCCCTCTCTGGCAATCTCACAGTGGTGCTATGTTACATCAGTCAGACTTTTTATCCCTGGAACAAAATGCGTGAGAAAGCAAGCAAGGAAGGAAGAATTTGTTTCAGCTTACAATTTCTGAGGTTTTAGTCTGTAGTCATCTGCTGCCGCCTTTGCTTCTAGGTCACTGTCAAGACGGAGGCATCATAGAGGAAGGACACGGCAGAGGAAAGCTGTTTGTCTTTGTCCCTGAAGCCAAGGGGAGTGGAAACCAGAGGAAGGGACCTAAGACAATGAATAGCTCCTAATAATAGTGACCTGTTCCTCCCGCTGGGCCTTAACTCCTGAAGCTTCTACCACCTTCCAAAAGTTGGGGACCAAGCTTGTAACACAAGAGCCTATGGGGAGCATTTCCTAGGTGTACTGTAACAGATGCCACCCACTGTGATATGATACAGCTAGGGGAGCCCTCAGCATAGCCACACCAGCGTCATGCCACTGTGAGCTAAATGATCTTTTCATAAGCGATTGCCCTCTGGTGTTTCGTTATAGCAACAGAAAACAGTTGCTGTGAGTCCTGCCAGCATGTGGATCTTGACACATTTTATAAGTGGAGATGGTTTAAAACAGTAATAGCAGTGGCTCCACACACTAAGGAAGCCAAGCAAGGGCAGATCAGATGGTCTTCTGGAAGGGAGCCCCACAGTGATAGCTATCACACCTTGGCTGGTATGAATAGCCAGTTTGCAGTAATTACTAGAAGTGATGCTTCTAGGCGCTTCCTCCTTCTGGTAGGGGAGTAGTGGTTTACTTGTTACCCCTCAGGGCATTTGAAGAAGAGTGTCATTATCCTCCTTTCATTGATGGGAATGTTGAGAGATGAAAAGAAACTCTGGCCCCCTCCCCCTTCCCTGCAGTACCAGTTTGTTGTCTTTCTTTTGTAGGGAATTTGTTGAAGAAGGCCCTAAAGGTTGAGCCGTGGAGGCAGGGAACAAAAAGGATGATATTTCTCCCAACCAATATCTGTTTAAGCAAAAAAATTGAGTGAGTTCCCAGGGGAAAATCCATTTATCCTGGGCTGCAGACCCTGCCACTTTTTGATCTCTCCCTTGGCTTTTGACATCTGCCCACGTATCATATACCATAAATTCTGGTACAAAGTCCAGAACATCCCTTGCACACAGTCCACCATGTTTCCAGTACCCTCATTCCAGTTCAGCCCATGGATGTTGAAGTTGAGGATCCAGCCTAGATTATGATCAAACCTTCTGCTATTAACTATTAACTAGAAGACCACCCTACGTCTCCACTTTGAGACCTAGCTGGAGCGCTCTGGGCATGTCGCTTCCATGGCCAGCAGGTTATAATGAGTTCTGTTTCCATGGGCAGGCGGTAATTAAGAAATGGTTCTTTGGTGCTGGTGTCTGAGATCCACAATAGACTATGCATTGGTCTACAAGGGCTGCATAACAAAAGGTTACAAACTGTGACTCCAAGACTAGTTCTTGGTCTCATACTTTAGAAGACTACGTAGCTTTAGGATGGGGCTGGTTGCCAGCAGAGCCAAAAACTAGAGGATGAGAGAGCTGGAATTTGCAGCCCTACCCCCTGCCTCTGGGGAAGGACAAGATGCTGGAGATTGAATTGATGCCAGCAGTCAGTGAGTGAGTCAGTCGTGACTCCATAAAGAAACTAAACAACGGGATTCAGAGAGCTTCCAAGTGAGCATTTAGAGAGGCAGAGAAAGGTGGCCAGTATAGCACTGATATATGTACCATTTACCTCTTCCATTTGGATGCTGACATTTGTGTCCTTTATGATAGTCTGGCAGTGGGGACCAGACAGGCAGCTCTTGGCCTGATAGAAGTCTCCAGAGATTCCTGACTATGCTGCAGAAGAGAATTTAAAACAAACAAATGTGAATCAGGCTTGGAGTTTGTCTTTAGAAGGTTTTAGTACAAAGGAACAGTGCACACCCTGCCGGGGCTGTGGGGTCCTCAGGAAATTCTCCTTTGGCCTTGAGTGTCTCAACAATAGCCATCTGTACGATTGGGGTTGGCAGAGTTATGTTGTTCAGAGGCTTCCAGAAGCTTTCTCTTTTCAAATCGTGATTTCTGAAGTGCATGGGACAGGATTATGGACTTACAGAATTCTAAAAAGTAGGTCAAAAGGGTCCAAGGAATCCTTACTGTATGTAGGTCACAAGGAAGTTAAGACACGTTTTAACAGGGTTTGTTATTTTGTTTGTGAGGTTCTCATAAAATGACAGGTTTATAGCTAGGAAAGGAATAAGGTTAAGTAAGTACAAAGATCACGTGTGCTTCGGCCTTGAGCGTGGTTCAATGATATTTTAACACTCTTATTTGAAATATCGCTATTCAAAAAAATACATAGGCAATATTCATGGTAGATTTTATTTTGACAAAATCATTTTGGTCATCTGGCTAGAGGCTTCACTTGGCCCAGGGTCTCCTGTCTGTAGTGAGCGCTCCAAGAATCTAGGCTATTCTAGAAAATCACCATACTGGAAGAATAGTGTGGCAGAAACACACACGTATACTGCTTAGTAGCTGGTTATTCAGAAGTCCCAGATAGGGCTAGAGAGATGGTTCAGAGGTTAAGAGCACTGGCTGTTCTTCCAGAGGTTCTAAGTCCAATTCCCAGCTACCACATGGTGACTCACAATCATCTATAATGAAATCTGATGCCCTCTTGTGGGGCATATATGCAGGCAGAACACTGTATACATAATAAATAAATTTTATTTTTAAAAAATCCTAGGTAGTCTCAACATTTGACTGAAAGTGAACTCAGTGTATCAGACTGAGCCCTTAGCCTGTGGAGTCCAGATAGTAATAGAATGGAACAAAACTGAGGTCACACTGGTGGTGTCCCAAGACTTGGACAGTTTCTTGATGTATAGGAATATACCCTATATTTCTCATGAGTGATCTTTGAGGGCATGGGCACAACAGAGCGATACTATTGGGTAATCTACAGAGATGGCATCTGGGGCTCCTTAATTATGTCTGTCTGCCTCCAAATACAATTCTATTCACCTTGCAGGATCAGAGTTAAGATGTGGACATAACTTTTTTTTTTAACATCAATAGGAACAGAACCCAGAGCTTTGAACATAAAGGCAAGCTCTCTAACATTCTCAGCCCAAGGACGTGACTTTTTAGGAGTGTTACCCCTGGACCTTTCATGGCTTTCTGTTTGCCTTTGTGTTCAGGGCAGAGCCTGTCTGCCTCTCCTACACCTCCCTCAGATTTTGTAGTCATTTCCCCAGCTTCCTCTGTTGGTGACCTTGGCATGATCATCTTGACGTACACATCCCATAGTTCCAAGGGGATCGGGGTTATGTGTGGTGCCATGACATACCCAGCACAGGTGCTAAATGCATCCCATCTCTTGGCTGTGACAGATGCTATGTTCATTTGTCTGGGATAAATAGTTGGAGCTCCAAGAAGGTTTTTTTAAACTTTGTTTTCATAAAAAATAAAAAGAAATGTGGCTCAAGAAATAGTAATTAAATCACCCTTACCATGGCAAAGGGCTGCTGCCTTTACCTAGTGGGGGTTTCCACCCTTGCCTACCCAACCTGGGCACCAGCCAGTTTCAGCCTAGGGCCTAGAGCATCAGATCACTTTTCCTGCCTCCAGTGTCTAGGAGTTTGAGACACCTAAGTCCTCAGAAGCTGAAGGTTTTTTTTTTGTGTGTGTGTGTGTGTGTGTGTGTGTGTGTGTGTGTGTGTG
>LOJH01000643.1:810-19831 GCA_001685095.1 Ellobius talpinus | reverse complement strand
GTGTGTGTGTGTGTGTGTGTGTGTGTGTGTGTGTGTGTGTGTGTACACGTACGTACCAAGTGCCTTGCTTACACTCAGCAGACTTTCTTTCCCTGCTCATGAAGTTCTTCTCTGTGCTACTTGGGCATCCATATTTAGCACAAGTGGGCTTCCTCCCATTACAAGCAGGTCTCCGTCACTCTTCCAGTTGTGCAATTGTTTCACAATTTCCTGCCTTCCACCTCCTTCCAGTGGTCATAGAGCAGGTGGGTAGACCCACTAAATTTGCCATCCTAACCCCACATGTCACACAGATGGCGAAGCTAGGCCTTAGTGACACCCCAGAGCTAGTGCTGCTTTAAACCTACCAATTAAAACCCCGTTAGGAAAATGTTTGGATACCACCCTGGGCCAATAAGGCTGATGCATTGATAAGTCCTCCTGCTCCTCCTTCCTGCTTTCTCTGGTCGTACTCCCTGACCTCTCTGCGTGTGGATCCCAGGCACGCCGTGTATACCCCTCAGGACCTGTTGGGTGTTGCTTCATCGGTGAAGGAATTCCCTGCATCTTGCAGGGTTTTAAATTACAATAGTCATAGGTAGACTTGAATGTAGTCAGGCTCTGAAACTCTGTCAGAAAAATGGTGATCTGGAAATCCATGCCCACCGAGGTGTCTGCATACATCCACAGAATGTGCGAAGGATTGCAGCACCATGAAGAGGCGTGGGAAGTGCCTGGCAAAGGGTAGCAAGTAGGTGTTTTCCACCCTGCTTCTTGTAAGACCTGAGGCTTCCTGGTTGTTAGGAAATTTAGCTCCAGGTAGTGCCTTGGTTACTGTGCAAGGTATTGCTCTAAGCTGAAGGAAGACCCCTGTTGGTGACCGACCTCACGGTCCTTGTTTATGGTCATCTTCCTGAGCTGTAGTCAACTTGGGGTTCACAAGGTTCTGGGAGAAGGCTGTAGCCTGTAGCTTGTGATCACAGGTCCAAAACTGGCTCTAACTGTGGTGAGACTTGAACCTGCCTGCCTTGCAGATTTCTAAGCCTGTAGTGGAGAGGTCTGCCTGCCCAAGGATGTGAACAGCTGTCTGTAGAAACAGCCATCACCAGCAATGTGCAACTTCAATTTGCCTTCAACCCTGGAGAGAGTGCAGAGCTGGGAGGAGGGTAGGAGCTGGGGAAGCCTTCCTGTCATGGCTGGATGTCCGATCTGCTCTCACGTCTGTAAATATGGGGGGCACTCTGTTCTCCCCAGTGCCCCCTCACTCTTCCACTTGAATCCAGTGTGCTACAATGAATGGGTTACCTGGCCCTCTTGGTCTGCTCCCATGGTCTAGGTAGGCAGGGCTAAGAACCTGGCCATGTTCCACCTGAGTTCAGATGCCCAGATCATTCTGGAAGCTCCTCAGAAGGTGGCACACAGCTTGGTTCCTGGGTCACCCGCCACTCAGGCGGCAGGAGGAGTGACTTGAGGAGTCTGGATTATTAGGTGGGCTGGCACCGCCCAGCGGGGGGACCTCCATCTGTCGGTCTCACCTTGGGAAGGTGATATCTCCACAGGAAAATCACTGTGGACAAGCCCTTGCTGTGCAGATGGTTCTCCTGTCAGGCTGTGTCACAAACATGGAATCCTACACCTCATCTGCAATGATCCCTAGAACAAGTCTGACCCCGGTGGTCTTACTGGATTGTTACCTGTCCACTGTGGACTTGATCTTGGACATGAGTCCATGTGAGCAGTGGAAACCACAGGGAGCAGATTCTAGGCATCCTGTTAGTGGATGCAGAATATGCCGGCTCTGGAAAGATGCCTTAGGAAAAGAGCAAGACGGTCACAAGATTCTTATGAATGTTTAGCTGACACTGGGCCCTTGCCTGTGCCGTTGTCTATGGAGAGGGGTCCAATTCCACTGAAAACTGCAAGCTAGGGCCTGGGTGTGTACTTGAGTTGTTAGAGTGTTAGCAAGCCTTGGGTGTGCTCCCCAGCACCACAGAAATCTAATAGAGGGTTGCATGCCTGGAATCTCAGTACTCATAGGTGGAGGTAGGAAGTCCAGAAGTTCAAGGTCACCCTCGGCTTCACAGTGAGTTTTTGGAGGACACAGGCCAGCTTGAGATACATGAGGCCCTGTTTCAGCAAACTGGAAGGAAGGACTCTCGAGCTAAGAATGGTTCAAAGAGGAGCTAACAGGTGGCCAACAGGCTTTGTCATCCAGCCTTGAGGTTGTATGGGTGTGGGTGATAAGTACCTTTGTGGGACTGTGTTATTTCCTGTAAGTGGAACTTCACTAGCCATGAGGCTCTCACAGAATGGACCCCTCTGTCTTTGTCCACCAGGACTTGCTGGCAATCACTGTTCACAGTTGCCCGTTCTTATGCCTGGACTGGCCTGCTATTCTATGGTCTCAGGCTAGGACTTACTGTGAACATGGCAACCACGGATAGCTGATGTCACAGCATCCTGTTTCTAAAAGGTGTACCCCACTGCTTGTCAGCATCACCTGGGAGCTTTGAAATGCAGCCGGGCCCAGCACCCTGATTTTCACCCCCAACCCCCACTTAAATTTTGTGATAAGATCACTTTTGTATCTCTGACTGCCCTGGAACTCCTGTATAGACCAGGCTAGCCTCAGACCTACAGAGATCCCCTTTCCTCTGCCTCCCAGTGTTGGAGTTAAAGGTGTGTGCAACCATACCCAGCTTAACACCCTCATTCTTATTATAAAGGCTTCCCAGAGAACTAGCAGGTAACTAGGGTCATGACCAGCTTGGCTGTCTGGTCTGGTGTCTGGCACTGTGCTGGTTGCCATGCTAACCTACCACATGCCCTAACCGTCTGCTAAAGTTGTTTTGCAAAGGGTAAGCCACATTTTGCCTCTGTGTGTATGTTCACTGGAAGATACTGGCAAAAGGTTACTACTATAAATAGTAGCCTGGGGCAGGGTGGGGCTGGGGGCAGTCCAGGATCATGGTTGAGCTTTTCCTGGGTTTGCCAACAATTAGTATAGAGGACTGTGGTCTTTTTGCTCATTGCATCCCCATAGGCAGATATATAGGGACCATATAAGGGTATTTGCATTTGGGGGTTCTTCTAGCCAGGTCCCCTCTCCATATGATAAGGCCTTGTCTGCCTTCTCATCGCCCTCAACAGAACACTTCTATGACCTAATTTCCTCTATACCCAGAAACCCTTAAGTTTTCTGTGGATGCCACCTGTATATAGTGCAGTGTTAGCTCTATTTTGACATCATCTTCCTGGAGATGGTATTGAGTCCTGCAGGTTAAGGGCTCAGCCCTGTAAGACCAGCTCCCCCTCTCTCTACCATCTTCAAGCCCCGGGTTTCTCTTCGACCACATAAATGAAGAAAGGGAGGAGTGGCTCACAACCCATCATTCATAACTGTCATATACACAGGGATGGCTGGTGGCAGAAGGTAGGGAAATAGTTGACTAACTAGACTTTCAGTTTCTGATTGAAAATAAAACAAAAGAGGAACCACTCAGAACGAGTAAGAGGAAAGAGATGCATGAGGCGAGTTATATGGTGGGGTGACCTAGAGTGTTTTCCTGTGTGCTTGGTGGCCAAGACACTCTCCAAACCCTGCTTTTTAGGTTTCTCTAGAAGTTTCATTCTATAGCCTTGACTGATTATGCCACTGGCCTCAAATGATCGGCTCAGGCTTCAGCCCCCTTCTTTTCCATAGAGGGCCGGGGTCATGACTGAAAGTTCCAACTCTCTAACCACAATCTTGGTCCTCCCTTCCACTCACCCCAACAACCAGCCCCATCCTGTGCTACCCAGTCATCTCACGAACATGAAATATAGTTATCACTTTGGAGTGTCTAATGGTCTTAGGAGCCATGTGCTAGAAAAGTGTCTGTGTGTGTGTGTGTGTGTGTGTGTTTACCAAGACCAGATGTTACCTGTTTGTCCGCTACGCCACCCATTTCCCAAGGACCATCTTGGCTACTCTTGTATTATGTGGATACCCCTTCTCACCCTGTGTCTTTGGCTAGTAGTAGGTCTTGAGACTGATGGCGTTGTACCTAAAATCCCCAAGAGATGCCTATTTGCGGCAGAGATAGTGTCAGCTCCGGCCCTTGCATGGACAGGTGAGCCGTAGATGCCCCTGAAACAGCCCTTTGCCTCTCGTTAACATGGTTGCTTCTCTGCACACAGATTCCTCGTTTGGCACACCACCTGGGTACAGCTGTGCCGCAGACCAGGCCGAGGAGCAGCGCCGGCACCAGGATGGGCTGCCTTACATCGATGATTCGCCTTCCTCCTCTCCACACCTCAGCAGCAAAGGCAGAGGCAGCCGCGACGCTCTGGCCTCAGGAGCCCTGGAGCCCAGCAAAGCGGTGAGTCCTGGAGATCCACCGGCCGAGAGTGTGGGGTAGATGTGAAATCCACGGGGGGGCACTGAGCTCCGCTCTGGACAAGGTCATAGCTTCCATGGACAGGCCTTCTGAAAGGTATTTCCTAGTTCAGAGGCGTGTCGCCAAGAGGTGATGGCACCATTAAACAAATCACAGAAAACTGCTTTCTTGTCATATGTCAAGTAGAGGGAGACAGCCCTCTGCATACATTCTGCAGGGAGGTCATGGATTGCTTTGTAAACTCAGGCGAGTTGTGTGCATTCTTGAAGTTAAGAATAGTCATGCCAGAGGCCGCTACCTAAGCAAGCAGGAATTGCATGGTGGCCCCAGCTGTAGTGCTTAGCTAGGCTGATGTTAGCCTTGGTCCTGTACTCGAGGAGTATTTACTAACTCGCTTTTCAACAGAGGAGGTGCTGACAGTGGTTTGGTTTGACCAAGGTCTTTCCCAGTGAGTTCCCACCTAACCTTCACCAACAGTCCTAAGGGACTTACTTGCCTTGCTGTCACCTTCATGTCACCAATGCGTAGCAGAGGTCAGTTGTTGGCTTTCTCTCAGGTCATGTGACTAGTGAGTAATAGGACATTTGAAAGGTGATCTAACCAAATTTCCAAGTAGCATCCTTGGTGGGCCAGCCTTCTTCAGGAAAATCACCCTGTGGTGCTTGCAGGCTGGATAGAGCAGTTTGCAGAGTGAGTCCACCCAACCAGCACAGTGTCCTGAGCCATTCTGTGGTCCTGTGGCTAGGACATTGTTGCAGGTAACTTTCTCAGTGGTGTACTGAGGCAGGGACGTACGTGCTCCTCTTGCCATTGGAGCAAGGACACCTCCTGTGATGACTTTAATGGTCAATTTGATGCAGTGAGGATCATATTGGAAGAGTGTCTCAGCGGGGATTGTCTAGATTAGGATAGCCCATGGGGGGTTATCTTAATTATGCTAAGTGATGTAGAAGGACCTGCTCACTATGGACAGCTGGACAGCATTATTCCCTGGGTTGGTAGCCTAAAGGACTAGCAACCGTGACTCTGTGAGTATGAGCCAAATAAGCCCTTAATCCCGGAACTTGCCCCTTTCTGGTGTGCGTTGTTATCAGGATATCTTTTATAGCAGTAACGGGAAACAATGAAGACAGCTCCGTTCGCATCTTGGATTCTTCCTTCTTGGGCTGAATGATCACTGTTGCTCCGGAGCAGTTTCTCCTCCTCATCTTTGGCTCTTTTGTCTTTCCGGTCCCCTCTTGCTTACCTTGGGTTTGTATGGTTTCTACCCTGGGTTTAAGCGTAGGAATGAGAGCAGGCCTTGGGATCACGGCTCAGTTTGCAGAGTACACGCCCAACATGCACCTGACCCTGGCTTCCACTGCCAGCGTCACATTTTCCCCGCATTGCTGTAACAAAGCCCAGGAAATGTGTCTTTCCTCTGTGGTTGCTTTGCTCTGGGGCTGACGCCTTTGTTGAAAGGTCGTTTTCTTTTTATGGGCCTGTGATTTCTAATAGCACTGATGCCGAGCAGATTCCTCATTCTGAAACTCGAGACTGAGAAAGGAAGCCAGGGCCTGCTCCTTGTTGCTTATCTCCCTGTCCAGCCATCGCTTGAGAGGAAGCTGATCCGCCTCTCTGTACCCCAAGCCCTGTCCAGGTTGGTCTCTATCCTGCTACTCTCCTGATGTAGCACCCAGTTCAGGGGCTCATCCCTGTAGATCCCATGCAGAACCTTGTCTGCCTTCTCCAGCCCCCTCAAGAGTCCATAAAACACCACCCATGTTGCGTATTTGGCAGGATGTTACACATCTGCACATACAGTTCCCCCAAGTATTCCGCCAGAGCAGTTGGTGGGATGTGTCCTGAATGAGGAGGGTTGACATGTCACCTAGTCTTGTTCCAGCAGCCCTCCAGTTAGGTGCTTAATCTAATGCATTCGACCCTAAGGGTAGATGCCCATCTTGGTGCTGGTGACAGGCACTGCCTTCACTTTCTGATTTCACTTCTTAGGTTCCTTAGGGAATGTGGTGGGTTTGAACTCAGAAGCACTCCACCCTGCTGCCTAAGGTTCTTCTACCTCCCAAGTCCTGGTTTGTTCCCTGCTGCCAGGCTCACACCTTTTGGGCTACTGAGCATTAAGAACGCTTCTCGGGGGATGCCATGGCAACACATAAGCTCTGTGGAGCTTCTGGGTTTCGGGGGAATCTCTGGGAGCATCCACCCCAAGGAGTTAGGTATTGTTTGGGGTGGGGCAGAGACCCGGCACCCCTGACCCTGGGAACAGCATGGTGTTCAGTGGGTTTATTGAGACAGAGCCAGGTCTGTGTGCTGGGATCTCCCGTTCTGGAGGACTAGCCTGCCGTGAAAGTCAGGCCTTCAGAGTGCTTTCAAGCTCGCTTCTGGGGCAGTAGCTAGGCTATTACTCTGACTAGAAGAGGGGCCCCTGGTCCAGCTGCTATGCTGGTTTTGTATTTACAGAGCAGAGAAAGCTGCACCCTGCCTGATTGGTCAGTGGGCTCCCCTGGGAGGAGTCTTGAAAGACTTACTAATGGACCAGCCTTCAGCTCACCTGTGGGCTTGATAGCATTTGTCACCTTGTCACCGTGAGCCTAGTTTGTTTCTCTCCATTCTTGGTTGCCTGTTTCTGAACTCCAGTTAGGCATAAGGGCTTCTTCTTCCAGTTGCCCAGCTTTCTCCCAGAAGGAACCTCCCTGCTTGTAGGTGCCAGCCAAGCCCATTGTTCTCGTCTTCTTCTGTGCCCCATTCCCTTTTGGTGAGGCAGAGTGGGCTGCTTGTGTTGCCGCCAGCGCTGTTCTGATCCCCAAAAGACTAAAGTTCCTCTTCTCGTGGCCTGTCTCCGTCCACCGCAGCACCACTCCTGGGCCAGATAGCCTCACCGTTTGGAATAAGGAGAACCTGACTTGGCGCCATCCTGCTTGCACAGTGTTTCCTCCTGGCTTTCCAAACTGCGTGGGTGGAATGAGGCACCAGGCTTCCACCAGGCACTCCCATCCATGCAGGCGGCAGCAGCTTATGCTGGGCAGAGCTGTCACTGGCCCTGCTGACCTCCCTAGGCCCCACCATCTCCCTGGAGCTGGCAGTAGTAAGATTGTTCTCAGAGCAGGAGAGCTGGGTGTAGGGGGTGGCTGCTGCTGTCAGAAGGCCTGCCATTTCCCTGATCTCTTCCCCTGTGTGGGATAGGTGCATCTCTACACAGTGGGAGGCTGTGCAGAGACGAGAAAAGTGCTTCTCTGAGGACCTGCCATTTGCACTGGGCTGAGACCTGGGCACCACGCCATCAAATCTTGCATATTTGAGTCCCATGGGCAGTGCTTAACAAGCTCAGCTGACAGTCCTGGATTTTCAGGACCTGCTTGTTTCCCAGCAAGAATACTGAGACTCCAAAGGGGGCCCTTAGGGTTTCATAAAGATGAGGCCCAAACTAGGACCTGGCCAGGTCTTTTAGATTTGATGGTGAAAGGAATCTTAACTGAGCACTGTATGTTCTAAGCACAGGAATTTCCAAGTTCAGGCACAGCTGTGCCCTGGAGGCTCCTATCTGTGGAAGCTGTTGCCTGGTGTTTCCTGAAGGGACCCATTTGGGTGGGTTAGTTCCCTGGAGCAGTGGCTGCCACATTTGCATGTTCACAGCTTAGATACACACACACACACACACACACACACACGCACATGCACATACTATAAAGCTGCAGTGGCTGCCACCTACACACATTTGCATGTTCACAGCTTAGGTATATACACACACATGCACACAAGCATGCACACACTATATAAAGCTACAGTGGCTGCCACCTACACACATTTGCATGTTCACAGCTTAGATACACACACACACACATACACTATAGTGACTCAAGAAAGTTTCTTAGGTAATCAGATGGCAGTGACAATGTGGTACAAGTCCCCAGGGATCGAGATAGGCAGTTTACATCCAGGTGATAAAGGCCCAGGGCCAGTTGTGGGGAAGGTATAGGGGAGCCTCCCTGAACAACCCTGGCTCCTGACCCTGGGCTCTTCTTGATGAACCTGCAGTCTATTCCATGAAGTACTTCTCTCTTAAAGGACTAGGGAGCTGGACAGGACCAGCGGAGTTATTATGACACAGAGGGTCCACAGTGGGGTCCTAATGTCCAACTGCAGAGCCCTCCGAAGGCCTGAGCTGGCCTCAGACAGGTCCTTCCTTGAGCCCAGTCTCATTAGGGCTTATACAGACCCCAGGCAGAAAATGCTACTATCCAGACATCTGTGGCCACCGCATGTGGGAAGTAAGAGCCAGGGATGCAGGACAACATCATATTGTATAGGATTGCCCTCCAGCCCGAGACGTCAGCATTGCTGGCATTTTCCTTTAATGATTTAGGAAAGTGAGTCATGGAAGGGTCACTGCTCCCATTCTAAGCCTAGGAGGTGGGGTAATAGGGCTCTTGTGAGTTTGCTCTTGAGCTAGGAAACTGGAGGAGTGGGCGGGGCTTTTAACATCCCATTACCTTCCATGGATGCAGGGCTACTCCCCTTACTGGCATCTCCCTCTGCCTGTAGGTGGGGTTGGTTGGCCAGGTGCCACACAGTGGTTCCATGGGCATGGCCAGCCTCTGACATCACTGGGGAATGAAGCAGGGAGTGGCCAGGAAGTCAAGCAGCACTTTTTGTTGCCTTTGGCACTGCCATCACTATTGCTTTGTGAGGCGAAAACATCACAAGCCGGGCTGCTTGAACAACAGAAATGTACTTTCTCATAGGCATTAGGGGCTGGAAGGCTGAGCTCAAGTTGTCACAGGGTTGTTTTCTTCTGAGTCCTCTCTCCTGAATCTGTGAATGGCTATGCCTAGCTGCAGCTGGACCAAACGTCTTCTGTGTGCATCTGTCATATACTCCAGTTCTTATGGAATACTAGTCACACTGGCTTAGAATCCACTCTTCTGACTTCATTTCAGCTTCTTTAAGTACAGTCACATCCTCAGGCCATGGAGCTCAGGACTTCAGTCTAGGAATGGGGGGATGTGACACACTTCAGTCCACATCAGCTGACGTCAGCGCGTGGTCTTCCAGGTTCTGCAGCTGGACCCCTATTTCAACAGCCAGCAACGTGTCATCTCTGACTTGGTGAAGCAAAGGCAGCAAAGTGCCACAGTTTTCATCTGGGAAGTTGGCAAAGCTTGGGTGCTTTGCCTAGAGCCTGCTTGCAAGAGCATCCCTACAGCAAGGTTAGAGAAAGCTGAGTGAGACGAAAGTCTTGAGCCTGAGGGGCTGCTCGCCCCAGGAGACACACAGCTGCAGCAGTCAAGGCCAGGAAGGGCGCATGCGAGGAAGGAGGGGGTGCTGCTGCCTAGGAGCCTGGTTGGTCCAAGGTTCAAGTGTCAGTGACAGTCAGGAAACCCGGGTGAGGCACACCTCAGGTGAAGGGCAAGGAGCAGCAGATGTTTTTGATAGTAGGAGTCTGGATGGACAGGCAGTAGGCTCTGATGTACTCCAGCTCAGCCCTCCTGGAGCATCCCTTGGGCTTCCTGCATGCCATGCTCACCTCGGGTCAGAACCTCCTTTTCCTTCCATGTGTGGAAGGCAGCCACTCCATGGTCCCAGGCAGAAGGCAAGAAGGGAGGAGGTCCTGCAACCTGCTTAGCATCCAACTTCTTTCCTAGGCTGTGGGGGCTAAGGCCATCCTTGACTGGATAGCCATCCAGATTTTAGTGACTAGTAACTATGATGGCTAAATGGGTGCCAGGGCTCTTGGGCCCTTCCTCTTCCTTCTTGGTGGATTGTCTCTGGCTTGTCCTTTGAGGGGAGCTGATGTCTCTGCTTCTCTTCCTACAGAGCGAGCTGGATTTGGAAAAGGGCTTGGAGATGAGAAAGTGGGTTCTCTCGGGAATCTTGGCCAGCGAGGAGACATACCTGAGCCATCTGGAGGCTCTGCTATTGGTGAGCACGCCCTGCTGGGATTCACCTCCCACCTCTCTTTAGACATCTGAACTTCTCTAGGAGCCGGGAGATATTGACGGAAGGCCTCTGTTGCCAGGTTTCTCCTTGCTTTTAATTTTTCCTTGGAATTTGAAAATGGTCGAGTTGGGATGTAGTTCAGTGGTAGAGCACTTGTCTGCCCACCATGCCCAAGGTCCCTCTTGGACCTGATCATGACACCAAAGAAATAAAGTCTATGTCGCGTAACCACCGCGAAGCATATAGCCAATGGTAAAACCTGTCACTTCACCTGTGCCGTTCTCTAGCCCATGAAGCCTCTGAAAGCCGCTGCCACCACCTCGCAGCCAGTGCTGACCAGCCAGCAGATCGAGACCATTTTCTTCAAAGTACCTGAGCTCTATGAGATCCACAAGGAGTTCTACGATGGGCTGTTCCCCCGTGTGGAGCAATGGAGCCACCAACAGCGTGTGGGTGACCTCTTCCAGAAGCTGGTGAGTGACTTGGACATGCTGGCACTTGTGACTAGGTTTGTCCCATGGGCTTGTGCCACAAGGAGACAGTAAAAAGGAGAACGTGGGGCTTGTCTCTTTAGTACCAAAGGGCAGGCCACTGGGAGAGAGAGGCTAAGGGACACATTGTCAACCCAGCCGGAGTCCAGTGAGTACGATGTCTTATTCTTCTTGGCTTCCTACAGTTTTGCTTGGGGTTTCCAGTGTCCACACAGATCAGGCTGCCTTTGGGACCAAAATGGCTTTGCTGCCCAGCACGCTGGGCTCTTAGTGGAGAACAGAGTGTGGCCTGGGGAGGGGATTGCACGTGAAAGCAGTGTGGGGCTTGATTACAAGTCAGCCCCTGCATCTACAGGGTTCTCATCTGCAGACTGAACTAACCAAGGACTGAAAAACTTATGTATGTACTGAACATGTACAGGCTTTTCCTTGTCTTTGGTCCCCAAACAATCCAGCATAACGGCTATATATGTAGTGATGACATTGGATTAGACCTCGAGATGATTCGAAGTGTATGTGTCTGGGTCAGTGGTACCTATCTGTACTTTCAGCTGTTTGGGAGGCTGAAGCAATAAGATTGCTTGAGCCCAGGAATTTATGGAAACAACCTAGGCCAACACAGTGAATAAGCAAAGGGAGAAAGGGAGGGTGTGTAACTAGGAACCTCCACAGAGAAGCATGGACCAGGTGACAGTCACAGGCTGTGAGGAAGTTTGCTTCCTACAGAGCTGGGTCTCTGATACAAAGGGGCAGAAGGTGTGCCCAAGGGGCATGCACTGTCTTACCTGCACTGAGACGGCCCTGTAAGACAGGTACTGTTTTCAAAACTATTCAGCAAGGAAAGAGGATATTTCTCATAAAAGAGTACATTTGCCTGCCAGGAGGGGCCGTAAAACCAAAGGACAAGAGGTGCTAGACAGCAGAACAAGAAAATTTATTTATTTATTTATTATTTAATAATAAACTTAATAAAAATTTAATAATTTCTTGCCAGCTTTTCTTAACTTAACCTGTCTACCTTTTGCCTCTGGGATTTTACCATTCTCTTACTTTTTTTATTCTTATTCTGTTAGAATAATAAATATTCTGTTAGACAACAGAATAAGGGTTTCTGAAAGGCTTTTAACATTCCATTACCATCCATGGATGCAATAAGGAGTTATATGTACCTCCTCCAACTTTGGTGCCTTCTGAGAACCCTGGACTCCTAGGTTAAAGCAGTGGGTTCAGAAGTTCCTCTCCTGTGGTTCGCTTTCAATGCATGGGGTTTGTTTTTGCTTGATGTCCTCATCCTGTCTGACTGAGGATCTAGTTCTGTCCTATGCTATATACGTATTTGGCTAGGATGTCTCTTTAGCAACCTTCTGTCTGTCTTAGCGCCTTGAACTGACATTTTTCTAAAGGGCCCAGGCTGCTTTGAGTTTGTCAGCTATGCCTTCAGACCTTTCTGATAAAGAATGACCACAGTAGGGATCCGTGTCCATCACAAGACATCCTGTCTAGATACTGGCCATCTCCATTTTTGCTGTTATTGTGCAACTCCAGTTTTTGGTTACCAAAAACATCAGAATTATTTTTTTCAGAATTTCTCATACCTGAAAGATATAAGCCCCTTAGGCAAAGAGGAAAGAAAAGGAAAAGCTGTGAACGTGGTCCTAGCAAAATTCTCCAGACTGCAAGCCACTCCTCTCCTGAGAGGCCATCATGAGCCCCAGGGCAGCTGGGAAACCCTTACTCAGTGGTTTGCAAAGAAGGAGGGGGTCGAGGCAGCAAAGGCAATGCTTTGGGTCTTACGGACAGCCTGGAATTCAAGGATGCAGCCACTTCTCTGGGGTAGTTAAAAGTGTAGGAGCTGAGTGGGGTATCTTCCAGCCTTTCCTCCAGCACTCCATACCTTCTGTGCGAGTCCAACGGGAACACAGCCAGTTTGGGCCCAGCCTATCCAGGGACACCTAGTTTTATCTAGCATCTGCCAGGTATATAAGAGCCGGGTGCCCCTGTGGAGTCTAGGAAAGGCAGCTAGTCGTGGGAGCTCATCATTCTGGTCAGCCAGACTGTTCTTTACCTGCCTGACAGGATCAGATACGAGCACAACACCACGGTTACCAGGATGGCCTCCTCCATCTCACCTGCGTGGAAGCATTTATCTGGATTCTCACCTCAAGTTTAAGCCACTCTTCGTGACACCCTTTGTTGCATTTGGGGTGGGAGGAATCAGGATCTCTGAAGGGAACCATACCTGTGACTCACTTCTCAACATGTCGTTTTTGGAGAGGGAATCGTGCTCGTTGTGTGGGGAGGTGAAGCAGGTGGGAAGGAAGAGCTGACGTTTCTGCACCCCGCGTGCCGTCTCTTACCTGGATTCTTTCCAGAGCGATGCTCACGAGCCCAGTCCTCGGGGAGGCAGGGAACAACTCCCTCTCCCACCTCTGTCTCACCCTCCCCTCCTTCCTCTCCACAGGCCAGCCAGCTGGGTGTGTACCGAGCCTTCGTGGATAACTATGGAGTGGCCATGGAAACTGCGGAGAAGTGCTGTCAGGCCAACAGTCAGTTTGCAGAAATATCTGAGGTAATGAGGGAGTGCCCTGACGCCGTGCAGGCCAGAGCGCTGCTGACTCCCACCTGTCTCTTCCCACTCCCACCATGGGCTGTGGGCTGGTTGTTAGGAGAACAAAGTATACCAGATTAAAGGCTGCATATGAACCCGAGCTCTGACTCAGAGTCAGCCGGGTCATCTCCCTCGCAGGACACCGTTGTGATTCAACAAGAGCAGTCCTCACAGGGCTGTTACCCAAGGCCCAGGGTCGGATTCAAGATGCCTTGATCTTTTTCCCATTACCATTACAAACTGTTCGCTGTGTCCTTTGTAAAGAATAGAAATGTATTTGTTTGGAGGCTGAGAAGCATGACCACACTGAGGTTCCTCTGTTGGGGATCTTCTCACTAGATCATCACAGGACAGGGTGTCATATGTCAGGACAGAACAGGCAAACTAACTCACTTGAGGTGTGCCCTCATGACCTCATCCAACCACTTCTTAAAGATCCCAACTTCAAGCTCAGTGTGTCTGGTACAGGTTTATGTTCCCAGTACACGGGCCTTTGGGGGACACATCCACACGTCACACGTCAGCAGCCGTGTTCCCTGGGCACTTCCTTCTTTTGTCTGTCGTTATTGTAATTCCAATCCTCTGTCCTGTCACGGGAGCCCTCTATCCACTCTACAGTCCTGTACAGTCCTGTCACTAGAGGCTAGGAGGAAATCATGCTTTGCGGCTTTTCTACCAACATTCCTTGAGAGCCATTTGGCTGTGGATCTCCACTAGAGGAAAGCTCCGAGCCCTATCACCCTGTGTCTAAGGGTTGCTTGTCTTCCTGCTTGCATTTAATCTTGACGGTCAGAAACCTCACATCACAGAGTGTTGCGAGCCTATAGACCTTAAAAGTTCTCTGTTCCCTTGGTTACAGAGAACATGAATAGGACACTCGGGGCCGGCAGCCAAGTTAGGATTAGAGCCCAGGATCACCCTTGGGTCTTCATCTCTTTACTGTACACTGGGGTTCTTCTCCCTTCCCCATCAAGTCTCTGCAATGTCATTGGCAGCCATGTGACATTTTTCTCTGTAGGGTGGGGGCGACTTGTCACTGTTACCTTTGTACAGTCCCCCCCTCGGAACTTTGACTGACTTTTCTCTATTCCATTAAACAAGGATTCTGGGAGGAACGATCTCCATGCTGAGAGGCAGCGTTAGGAAGGAAACTGTAGGGGCTGGGCAGGTGACTCGTGGGTAAGAACACTTGTTCTACAAGAATGAGACCCTGAGTTGAGAACCCCAGCACCTACATAGAAGCAAGACACAGCCACATGTGCCTGCAGTTCCAGTGTTAGACGGCAGAGGCAGGAGCTTGCTGGCCAGCCAAGCTCGCCAGCAGAAAGGGAGAACTTCATGTTCCGAGAGAGACCCTGCCTCAAGGGAATAAGGTGGAGAGTAACAGAGGAAGACCCTGATGTTCTCCTGTGTCCTGCATGTGTGTGTGAGGGATGAGGTCAAGACCATCTGGACAGCAGCAGTAGCACTGGAAGAAACGTGCACATGCGTGCACGCACACACTTTATAAAAGGGAGAGGAGAAGTATAAAACACATGGGACAAGTTGGGTTTCTCTCGCTGAGAGGAGACTTTTGACTGCCATCCCTGATCCGTGTTCCAGGGACTTTGAACCGTTTTATCATTGATCACACCTCTGTGGCCTTCACTCTGATCATTCCCAAGCCTATGACGAGTACCCCAGTCCTTGTCAGTCATATTTACCTCAAGTGTGCAATCTGCTCTTTCCTTGCCCTTTTTCATGAAATTAACTACTTTCTATACCTTGATCAGCCTCAGTGTTTATACAGAATCCCAAGTGACCCTGACAGATAAAAGATTTGATTCTTAAAAAACAGACTATCATTAGGTGGCTAAGTTTGCGTCCACCCAGAGAGGATTCTACCCAAGGAGGAGGAAGCTGTGTTGGAATGACACTCGGGAGGGGGTTCACATGGCCCTATGACCGCTGCAGTAAGAATCTGAGCCAAAACTGGGATGCAAGGACTAGGCTTGTGGCTCTCTCTGAACCTGGTTCTTGTGCCATCTGAGCCACATTTATGCTGTTCTCTGTTTTTCGAAAACATCTCAGAGAAATTGGGGCTGCCTAAAGAGCACAAAGTTAAGTTCAAGGAAGAAGCAGCAGCAGCTGTGTAGTTGTGAGGGGGCTGGCAGTGTTCATGCGCGGGGCTCTCTGTGGGGTCATCTACAAGTACAGGACAGGTAAGGCTCTTTCTCTCTTTCCCAGGGCCAGTTGTGAGAGATGTGTGAGGATATTAAGGTAGAGGAGGGGTGCCCATCTGGCTTCTGTGAGGTTCTGGTTCTCCATATGATCAGTGAGAGCTAGGGAAAAATGACCTGTGCAGTCAGGTGTACGAAGGAAAAGAGTGATTAAACTCAAGGCTCCTTGAGGCGGGACACCTTGTGCCTTACACTGTCTGGGAGAATGTGGAGTTTGGGCCGCTCCCATGATGCCATGGGTCTCTACCTCCTACCCTTTGGGAACTACTGAGTAAGATATGGGTAGGGACGACCACTGCAGTGGCTCTTAACTGCTGAGGAAAGGTACCCAGGTGCACCTCTGACCCTGATGAGCTAGGGAATACTAATACTTAATACTGTCTTCCAATTCCAAGACATTACTTGTTGCACAAAGGATTGGAAGAGTGATCCCAGACCTAAGACATTACTTGTAGCACAAGGATTGGGGGAGTGACCCTAGACCCAAGACATTACTTGTAGCACAGAAGATTGGGGGAGTGATCCCAGACCCAAGTGACATTACTTGTAGCATGGAGGATTGGGAGAATGACCCAGAGGCCCTTCCTGTTCCTATGCCGGGTATGCATTTGCTCAGGCTCTTACCATCAGGAAACCTGGCAGCTGCCTCCCATGGGGATTTCTCCAGTAGCGCCTCTGACCAAATGAGACACATCTTTGATGTCATTCAACTAACAGTCCTTGCTTTCAATCTTAGTGCCTCCCTTTATAATAAAGCAATTCATTTGCACATTATAGTGAGTATGTATGTGCATGTCTAATCATGAGACTGGCTGAAAGTAAAACATGCTATCCATCTGGGGGTGCCCCACCCCTACCCCTACTGCACTGGCCATCACCAAAGGTGAGTGGGGACTTTTCAGAATGGCCAGCTCCTTGAACGCTGTTAAGCTTCCCTTAGTAAGCACTTTGTGCAGAAGTCTCCATCTCAGGGTCCCTGTCTGTAAATGACTTTGTTTCCACAGGAGCCTTGGGCAGGAAAATGGATTGTTACTGTACTCATAGATAGCGACCAGGGATATGTCTTGCGGCAGCCTCACAGGGCAGGTACTCGGGACAAGGAATTTCTGACCCCTCAAAGCCTGAGGTGCTGAGATTGAGAATCCTTGTCTTAAGGGAGCATCGGGGCAGTGGCTCTCAGTCTTCCTAATGTTTTGACCCTTTAGTACATTTCCTTGTATGGTAGTGGCCCCCAATCATAAAATTATTTTTGTTGCTACTTCATAACTGTAATTTTGCTACTATTGTGAATCAAAATGTAAATTTCTATGTTTTCCGATAGTCTTAGGTATCTCCTGTGAAAGGGTTGGTCTTCCTCCAAAGGGGTCACAACCCACAGGTAGAGAACCGTTGATCTAGGGGGCACCCTTTGTCCTCGACTTTTTCATAGGTCATTGCTCAATCCATGTCTTCATTTGGTGGCTCAGAGTGCCCCCTGATGCTTGCTGCACACAGGGCTGTCTGTAGGAAGCAAAGACAAAGCTCTGTGTTCAGGCTGTGTCCAAGCTACTTCTGCCATTCCGTGTGAGCATGTGCTCTTCTCTCTGCAGAACCTGAGAGCCAGGAGCAACAGAGATGCCAAGGACTCCACCACCAAGAACTCTTTGGAAAGTGAGTTCTCTCTGCAGAGGGTTCTCTTTGCCTTTGCAGTGGTGGCCACTTCCAACAGAGGGCATGTTGTTGGAAAGACACTACACCTCGTTGGGTCACTGCTGTCATCTTCCTAGTTCTGGACTTCAGGTAGTGAGTGAGGAGGAACCGAGACCAGCCTGGGACAGGGTAGGGCAGAAAGGATAAGGTCATTAACCGTGACACCAGGAAAACATTGCAGGAATTAGCAGGTACCACAGTATGCCAAGTTCACTGTGGGGCCGTGGGTAAAAAGGCTTGCTGTCACGCCTGATGACCCTGGTCTACATGGTAAAGGAGAGAGCCAGTTCTCCAAAGTTATCCTACAAATTCCACATGCACACACGCATGCCTGCTGTCCAGTGCCCATGCATGCATATGCACACACAAAATTAATTAATCTGTGTCTTTATACAGAAAGATAATAAAGGTCTGGAGAGATGACTCAGAGGTTAAGAGCACTGACTGCTCTTCCAGAGGTCCTGAGTTCAATTCCCAGCAACCACATGGTGGCTCACAACCATTTATAAGACCTGGTGCCCTTGGGCGAGGTACACACCTTTAATCCCAGCACACAGGAGGCAGAGGCAGGTGGATCTCTGTGAGTTCAAGGCTAGCCTGGTCTACAGAGTGAGTTCCAGGACAGCCAAGGCTACAATGAGAAACCCTGTCTCGAGAGAAAGAAAAAAAAAAGATCTGGTGCCCTCTTCTGGCATGCAGGCAGAACACCATATACATAATAAATAAATCTTTCAAAAAAATGGAAAAGATATTAAGGGTCTGGAGAGATGGCTCAGCAGTTAAAACCCTAACAGCTCTTTCAGAAGACCCAGTTTCTGTTCCCAGCACCCACATGACAACTCAAATAGACACAATATTTTTTTTAAAGAATCACATAATAAATATCACATATTAAAGTCTTACTGGGAAGGCCAATGAGGTGGCACACACCTATAATCTCAGCTTTCAGGAGGCATTTAGGAGAAACGTACATTTGAGGCTGGCCTGGGATACATAATGAGACCCTGTCTGACAGGAAATACACACATTGCTGTGCTGCAGTGCCTGGTGTAAGAACATGCGGCTGTAGTCTCAGATACTGAGGAAGCTGAGGTGGAGGGGCGCAAGTTTGGGGCGAGTCTGAGCAAGTAGGAGCTCATTTAAAAATATTTTTAATTTTTTCTAAAGATTTTTTTATTTTTGTTTTATGTGTATGTATGTATGAGGTATGTATGAATGTATGTATGTGTGTATGTATGTATGTATGTATGTATGTATGTGCACCGTGTGTGTGTAATACCCAGAGGCCAGGAGAAGGCATTAGATGCCCTCAAACTGGAGTCAGAGGCAGGCAAGCGTGAGCTGGGAAGCGAGCCCATGATCTCTGGAAGAGCAGCGAGTGTTCTTAACCACTGAGTCATTGCTCCAGATCCCAAATACTAATATCAGCTATTATTTGTTGTTGTTATTAAATACTGGGTGTGTATGTCTATGTATGGGTCTGTGCACGTGACTGTGGTTTGGCCCATGGAGGCCAGAGGCAGTGGATTCCCCCAGGTGCTGGAGTTGCAGGTGGTTGTGGGTGCTGTGGGTGCTAGGATCTGAACTTAGATCTTCTGGAAGAGCACCAAGTGCACTTAACAACTGAGCCTTTCTCCAGTCCCCCAAAATACTTTTTAAAATGACTTAATTGTGTGTGTGTGTGTGTGTGTGTGAGAGAGAGAGAGAGAGAGAGAGAGA
>LOJH01000642.1:24786-54756 GCA_001685095.1 Ellobius talpinus | reverse complement strand
GCTGCTGCTGCTGCTGCTGCTGCTGCTGCTGCTGCTGCTGCTGCTGCTGCTGAGGGCCATGTCTGGGTCCATGGCTCTGCTGCAGCTGGGGTCTGTGATGATGTCTAGTGTTCACAGTTTATTTAGAATCTAAATTTTAGGTACAAGCTGGTTAGGCCATAACTCCAGTACTCTAAACTATGAGGTGTGTTTTCTAGGAATAGAGAAGTCTGTCAAATTCCCTCCATACAAATTTGAAGGTGAAGAGCATTTTGTGGCGTAGTCTCACTCTTCCTTGCCTGCCTACTCATCAGTCAACTAACAGTGCTCAAGCAATAAATAATTTAGTTATAAAATGTAGGCAGCTTTCTGTCACAAGTTATATTTATTTTGCTGTTGAATTAATTAATGTTTGGGAAATGCCATGTAAATGTTAGCTCTTATCCTTTCCTTATTTATAGTAAGTAAATAACTTCCAATTTAATTCCCTACACTAGGAAATGCCGAGAAGTATAAGTTCTAAGTTCTAATGATGAAGAAATATTATTTGCCCTCGTGGCTTGCTCTGTAACCTACATATAATATTCAGAACTTGAAATGATGGAGATAATATCTTCCGAACTAGCTTGGCCCAACAGTCATGAAACATAGATGTGAAGGGTTTTGGCTCGCAGCCTTCAAAAGGAACAGAGCTTTCTACAGTGTCTCTAGAGTTTTCAAATGAGAGACGAGGTAGAGAGGAGAACATAAGACATTGTTCACATTGTACCTTGAGGGCAATTAAAAATTGCATGTGCTTACTTAAGGTCCAAAATTGCATTTGAAAACAGATTTCAAAAAAGAAACTATTTTAATTCTGCTTTAAGGTCTCTAAGAGTCTAACACAGCATTTATAGAGATGGATAACAACCAGAACAGTGTTTTATGTTCACTAGGCTCTATCAGATGTTTTTAAAGGTCAACAAAACAGATGATGGCATTCCAAAAGATAAGGATCCTATCATTCTTTGAGAGACTAAGAGGTGCTGGGAATATCACATTCTTTGCTAATGTGGCAAGCAGCCTACCAGGCTCGTGAGCCAAGGATCTGATCTCTAGGTTAGTCCTGGTTATTGTGCTACTATTAAAAGACCTCCCAGGGGATCAATAACAGGTGCACAAGTCATGTGTACAGAAATGGAGCTTGTTTCTAGGCACAAAATCAGCTGGAGACGCCCCTCCTTAGAATCCAGCACTCTCTAACCTATGCTGATGAGCCACAGAGAAACAAAAAGCCGAAGTGAAAATGACACCCGGTGCTGTCATTGGATTAACCTTGAGGTACCACAGTTTCAAATTACAGACAAAATACTCTTCAAAATAGTCAAAAATTGTCAGGATTTCTGCGAGTTAGGCCATGCGCCATAAATCTCCAAGTGCAGGGTAGTTGCATCCATGTGGCGAGTCTGTTTGCAGTGTAACCCTGCATTTGAGCATCCCTGGAGGGGTGGCGGTGTCCTCTGCCACAGCTGTGTAATTGCGAAGGCTCTGATGCACAGATCCATACAAGTGATTTGCGACTAGTGGGGCGTGGGGCGTTTTCTTTCGGTGTGCAACGGTAGGGTTCTGGGTAAGAGCTATATTTTTCCCTCACAAGTGCTTACACAAGCTTCTCGTGGTGGCAGAAGCAGGTTCTAAAACAGACAGCGCAAGTATATAGTATATTTCACCTCAAATATGTAATTTCAAAACAACTCTTAAAGGCCATAAGAAGTTCCCACCTGAGCCCAGGTACGCGGTGTATCTATCTTTGCTGGGAATGTTGACTGTAAATGAGTTTTGCAGGAAACAGATATCCTGAAATACATCAACTGTGTGTTCCCATTAACTTTCCCCTACTAAATACTGAAACTGAGTAACTCATGGTCTGTTCAAGAGAAGTTTACGGCTGTGTATGCGTAGGTGGTTCCATCCAAGCTCTGGTGTCACAGCAGATTCTCAGAAACATCCACTGCCTTTGTTCTATGAAAGACTTTCTGCTCTATTAATTTGAGCATAGTTGTCCTGTGTCTAAGCTTTTCCGCATGAATTCCTACCAAGTATCAAGAGGGTTTGATTTCTGCCTTCTCTTTTAGAGTTACCTTTACAAAGAGCAAGCTGTAGGCCATACGTAGACGTAACCTATGCACAATGTCATTCAATAGTTATGTGCCCCATCCTTCCTTCATCTGTGAGAAACTAGCTGAAGAAAAGGCCACAGGACCTCCAGTAACTGCTAATGAGCTCCTACCTCCCTGTGAGTCCCTTTCAAAATACCGTCTCATCTGCATAACTTGGACGTGGAAGACTCTCTGATCCACACAAATGGACCTTGGGCTGTTCTTGGAGTCACTAGCAGAGTAGGCGGCTCATTTCAAAAACTGACTCAAAATCAGGACTTAGCTGCAAAGACAGCTTCTCCCAGAACATGGTTTGTATAGGAGAGTCCAGAGGACATAAAAGGAGAGAACTGGCAAGCCAGCCTCACATCAGCTGGGATCAGTTGGCAAAGAAAGATATCACAGAGTGCAGCGCGCCAACGATTCGCCTCTGTCTGCCACTATGTAATTCTACTCCTTATTGGTACATGGAGCTTCTGACTTCGCATATGGCATAGTTATTGGCAGCACTATCATGAAGAGTAGAATTAACTCATGCAGATCCAGTCTGTGAGTTTCTCTCATAGAGATGAACTCTGAAGGAGGGACATAATCAGTTTTGCCTGACTAGATTGGCATAGTATTACAGAACACCAACCTCTAGGCATGAGGCGATTGCCTCTTGAACCCTCAGTACTTGTAATTCCCCAACACAAGACCTGCATTAAGACTGAGGCTGGGCCCACTAATGTGTCTGTCCTGGAGAGGGTCAGGGTCTCAACTGCCTTGCCTCTTCGCCCCCCACCCGAGGATATCTAGACAATGAATAGGTTGCCAGGAGAGAGAAAAACCTGTCCTCAGTGTGATACTCACTAGTAAACTGACCACATTCCTGTCAATAACCCCTAATCCATGCGACTGTGGGTAACCTCATGCATTGGTTCACTAAGTCAGACTTGAGTGGAGTCATTTCTTTGGTCTGTGATGGTTGCCTTGATCTGGGGTGAGTAGATGGTTAGTTCACTTGTCAGAAAAGAGGGTTCATGCAGCACACTAATATTAGGCAGACAGTGAATGTCAAAGAAGGATTTATAATTTGTCTTCTCCAAAACTGTCCCAAGGATACCTAGTGTCTACCGAAAGGAAGGTCAGGCCCCCAGAATTGGTACAGGACATACTTAGACACCAAATTCTCAGCACAAAGTAGATTTATTACCCCGGGGGGACCAAGTGAGGGTGGGGAGAAGCTGCAAAGGCAGCAAGCACATGCAAGCAAGAAGAGAACAGGAGCAGGTTTGTAAGGATAAAAATGGGGAGTCTGTCCTAGAGGGAGCCGGTAAACCCTGATTGGTCATTTTAGCCAAATAATGAATTTTGATTGTTGGACCTTGGTGTTTTGTCTCAGAAATGAGTCAGTGGCCAAATAAGGGAATAGACCTTGGGAGCTAGCTTTAGGAATGCAACAGTTTTTTAGCAAGGAAGAGGAAATGGGGTAAAAGGGCAAAACCTGTGTGCAGTGCTCGCCATGCTAGGCCTGTGTTCGCCATGCTCAGGCCTGTTACAGGCCCTTCGTCTACATCTTTCCTAGCAGGAGTACTTTCTAAGTTTTGTGAAGTACAATGAAGGAGCATGAAATCAATACTTAAGACAATAATTATACCCTGACATGGTGTCACAAGACTGATTGTAGCATGTGTTAATCCTTGTGTGCTTACCAATAGCTCATTAAATAGATGAGCATGAGCATCAAGACACCTGTTGCGACTTAGGGCTATTTAAGAATAGGAAAGTCCCAATAGCCTGAGACAGTTTCCTGCAGATTGTGAGCAACATGAAAAAGGGAAAGCATTACTAATCTCAACCGAGAGTTCATTGCGGATATTCAATACATGTTAAGTAACTGACTGGTAAATGGAGATTTGGGGAATGAAATGGCTGAATTAACAATGAACATAAATTCTGACCAACTCAGGGAAAGTACCTCTACTATTAAATTCTATGCAAACATGAGGTGTCCCTATGTTTAATTGTCTTTAGTGGGTTTTGTTTTTATTTTCCTATATTGCTTCTATTCTACTGGGCAGATCAAGAAATGGGGCAAAAGTCCAAAGTGTGGCTTGTGATTTTCAGAGTTCTTTGTGTTTTCCTTCAGTCTCAGTAAAGCAAGAGAATCAGAAAGAGCTTGGCTTGCACCCATTGATTCTCTGACTTCTGCATAGTTCCTCTTCTCTTGAAACACAGAGGCAGCTTGTGATCTCTATCCCTTGCTGACCAGCTAGCTGTACGGGGATGACATCTGTGAGACAATGTTGGAGACAAGGCAGACCCAGGCTCACTCAGACAACACACTACAGTGGCTCAGAGGTCTACAGTGCAACAAGCTTGATCAGAAGCTTGACCGCCCCACTCTCAAGCTTCCTCCCATCAGCAGAAAAGGTGCTCTGTGTCTGTCTTGCCTGGTCACCAGGCTGCTGTCTCTGTCCTTGAAATTTGGTGGCAATACTCCATTGTAACATAGGTACTTCCTATGCTTTCATTCGGAACTAGAAAGATAGGGGCTGAGGCTGTGGCTCGGTCACTAAATGCCTGATGTTTAACCATGAGGACATGGGTTTGGATTCCTAACACTCACATTTACAAAGCAAGTTAGGGCAAAACACACCTACCACCTAGCATATGGGTGGAGCGAGACAGGAAGAGCTTTGGAACTCACTGGCCAGCCAGTCTAACTGATCAGTGTGCATCAGTGAACTGGGAGACCCTGTCTGAGAAAAGAAAGGTGGAGAGCAATATAAAAAGACACCAGATGTTGACATCTGGCCTCAACATGTCTGTGTACATACACATGCACAAAAGCAGGAACACACACACACACACTTTCAAAAGATTAAAACAAAATGATAGACCTTTTAATGTGGCCCTTCTCTTGTATCTTGCTCAGGCAAGGTGGCTCCAGTCAAAGGCAAGTGAGAACTCTAGAGCCCAGATCAAGCATGTCATTGATGTGTGGTTATTCTCATCAGTGCTGGTGCCTGGTTTATGCAGATTCCCATGTCAGAAAATGAGGCAGAGCTCATGGGATCTACATGCCCTCTAGTTGCTCTCTATGTACCTATACAGCACACCTACTCAATGACCAAAACAACTGCCAACCAACAAAAAGAAAAGCCCCATGAAGACTTTCACATCCTATTGGAGAGGAGAATCTTCTAAGTGCAGCAGGCAATGTCCTTGAGGTCTCTGTAGTTTCTTTGAAAGTGCCAGACCCTGTGGGTCAGGGCTTTGGAGAAACTGCTGGTCTTGGCCTCTGAGCGCAGCATTCAATGTTCACGCAGCTTCTGGGAGAATTACTCAGGCTCTCAGTGCCGCCATTGTTTTATCTATACAGGGAGGTGATGCTAACGCACCTACCTCCCAAACACACCTTTAACAAGCACCATGTTTGAAAGAATCCACACAAGAAGCAAATACCCCCCTAAGCATTGGCTGTGCCGATATTCACATCTGAGCGGACTGTAAGAAGAAAAGGCTGGGAAAAGCCAGTGAGTAGGATCTGCGGTCTTGTGGGAAAAGGAAACATTTTCATTCAGAAATGATTTCAAAACTGAAGGACAGAAAAAACATCCTTGGACATATAAATGGGAAAAAGATCCAAGGCTGTTTGGTGTCAATTATTTGCAAGAAGAAAGGTCTCTGTACTAGGCAGTGAAGTTAAATGTGTTTTGAATGAACATTTAAAAACCCCTGTGATTGAATCAGCCAACCATTAAATTTTAAATTAAGCTAAGCCCTATAGAAAAGACAGACAGCTATCTAGGCAACAAAAATAGAGATTAAAAAACCTGTTAATTTGATTTTCACATAGCTTCTTTTATGATTAATATAAATATCTGCAAAGGAGAATGGCTTATCCAAAATTTCATATTAAAAATGGACCTAGATTAGTTATTCCAAGTAAATCAAGCAAGTTTCCCCTATAAAAACATTTAATAGATTTCATATATGAGCATATAATATAATAGCATATATAACTATTTCAAAAGAAGGAGTAAAAAGCAAAGAAGAAACAAACATATCTCAAAAAACCAATAATGTTATTAGGCCCAACTGAAATGTACTTATTTATTGACAACAGGAATGATATATAAAGAGATCAAATTTCTCATCACCTTATTAAGATTATGTAAAATATGATTGAATTTTAGAAGCGTTTTAAATAATTGATCATCCTCTCTAATTTCGAAGTTTTAAAACTGAGGCCTACAGAAGAGCCAATTTTTCTAAAATTCTAATAAAAACGATTTGTGGGTGTGTCTCACAGAAAGATAGCAAGGACAACACAACACTGTGTGGCTGTGGAGTTGCTTTCCTCAGACTGCATAATAAGTTAACACAACAGACAGGGCTGTATTCCCTTGTTTGCCCCAGGGGGGGTTGTCTTCCATGTTTCCATTGTCTTCCGGTTTCCTGTCACAGCTGGTATCCCTCCACGTTCACCTCCTATTTCTCAGCCACACTCTCCTTCCATCAGTAACTCCCATCTCCTCCTTTAGAACACCTATGGGACAAGCGTAGCAGAGAGGAGGCTTCCTCTCTAGATCCCTCACTGATCAACGTACTGGAGGTCAGGATGCAGAGGCAGGAAGAACAGCACTGAGTCCACCATTGCCTTGGCAGCAACAACAAGCCTACAGGTGTGTCTGAAATAGAGATGGCACTTCCAAAAGCTTCAGGGTAAACCTTAGACAAGGATTACCTTTAGCCACTTGCCAACAACTCATTCCTCTAAATTAACTGAGACCTGACCACAGAACTCAGCTCAGCATTTTGTCAAGGTCTCAGGACTCTGTTCAACTTTGGCATGTGAAGTAAAGTCAAAGAAGGCAAAATGGACACATTCAATTATCTCTGCATATTCCTAAGCCTCCTCGAAGAAGACAGATAAGGAGCAAAACAGGTTTTAAAAAACATCCATGCATTATGAAAAAAAGATACAAAAGAAAGAAAACCAGGAATCAAATAGTGAGAAATGGCAAGCCGATGGGCAAAGGGCAACTGACTTAACACAGCAAAAACTACCACCTGGAGCTTCCAAAGGGAGAAGTCAAGACAATGGAAATAGATGGGGCTGGAGAGGACCTCAGATGAGAGTGCTTGCTGCTCTCCAGAGGACAGGAGTTCAGTTCCCAACGTGACTCAGGTTCTAGAGAACCAAATGCCTCTGGCTTGCATGAGCATGTGCATGCGTGGGCGCGGACACACACACACACACACACATACACACACACACCACACACACACCATACACACACACACACCACACACATACACACCTGCACACCACAAACACACACACACCACACACACACCATACACACACACACCACAAACACACACCACACACAGCCACCACACATACATACACACACACATGCACAGCACACATACACCACACAGTCACCACACACACACATCACACACACAAACATGCACACCACACACATATGATACACACACACCACACATACACCACACATAGTTACCACACACATACACACACACACACCACACACAGTTACCACACACACCACACACACATATACATGCACACACGCACACACACAGAGATGAATAAATAATAAGTAAACATTTAAAATCTGTGCATTGATTCATACCAAAAACATTGGAGAAAAGTTAGGGAACAGAGGTATCATTATTTTCAAAGGCCCAAGTGAGACATAAAAAAAATTAACTCTCTTTTTCCTAACACTTCCAAATGCAAAATTTCTTACAGGTAAAATTGTTTCAAAAAATTTTAGTACTTTATCCTAACTTATTTGCTATCAAAATATGATCTAAAGTATGTAAGGCTAATTATAATCTCTATTAATCCTCCTTAGTAAGAATCTTCATGTTCCACTGAAGGAAAAAAATCAACGTGTTTAATTATGGAGAATACTGCGGGTCCCATTAGGTGATGTATCAATTACATATCTTATTATTTTCTAAAATCTGAAAATTAATTCACATTTTCAAACATGCCTATCCCTGAGGAGTTTGTATAAGGCATCATGGGACTCTATAATNTATAATGAACCTTTTCTAGCCCCAAATGCCCCTCTTGTCATTCTCCATCTCAACAAAAAGGGGTCTGCTCTCTGAGGAAAGTTAGTTCTAGTTTCTATAGGTCTTACACACCATGGTTCACACATGGCACCATCCTGAAAACCAAGACAAGAGAGCCCAGTTACCCCCGAAGGCTCACAGATCGGAGCAACAGGCATGTGTCTGAGTTGGTGAACTTTGTACGTGTGTACATTGACATAAAAATATCAGTGTGCAATGTCCAGTGTTCTCTTTAATTGCTCCCAGCTGTTTGCTTGTTTGTTGTTACGGTTGTTGAGATAGGGTCTCTCAGTAAACCCAGAGCCTATGGGTTCCTCTAGGCTGGCTGGCCAATTAACTCCAGGGATCCTCTCTGGCCCTGCCCCATCATACCCCACCCCCCACCCCCTAGCTTGGATTATAGATGTGCCTTCAGCAGTGCCTTGATTTTTACATGTGCTCTGGAGATCCAAACTCAGGTCCTCTTCTTGTGTAGCAGGCCTGTCCCCTCCTAAGCCATCTCCCCTGTAGTGATATTTTGTTTGTGTTTTAACAAATAAAGCTTGCCTGAAGGTCGGAGTGCAGAGCTAAGCCACTAGAGGCCAGGGAGTGGTGGCACACACCTTTAATCCCAGGACCCAGGACTCTGAAGACAGAGGAAGAGGGAGGGATCTCTATTAGTTCAAGGCTGCCCTGGGCTACACAAGATTGCATCTGCAAAGAGCTCACACAAAGGTCATCCCAGCGCTTGGGATCCCACGCCTTTAACCCCAGCGCTATGGAGGAGGAGACAGGAGTGATATGGCCACGCGGAGAGAGAAATCTAAGGTGGGAGGAGACAGGAGCTCATTGCAATCTGATGTTTGGTGGAGACAGATGCAGTCTGGAGATGCAGTCTGAGGACAGGATCCCCCTTCAGTCTGAGGATTTGGGAGAGGTAGAAGGTCTCTCTAGTGGCTGGTTGCACTGCTCCTCTGATCCTTCAGTTTTCACTCCCTAATATCTGACTCCGGGTTTTATTTATTAAGACCGATTAGAATTCGTGCTACACTCCCCAGCTCCTAGTTCTTGGTTTTCAGATTTGGTTTGGGGTGTGTTTTTGCCATGAGACACTGTGTCATCTCTTATCTACCCTTCCCAAGTGCTAGGGTTACAAGTATATACCTACCACCACTTCTGGGTAATTTCAAAAGTTCCATTCTGTGGCCTCCTGTCACTGCTGCTCTGAGCCTGTGCTGTCACAGTACATCATGCCAGAGGACAGCAAGAAATAGAAGAAAGCAGGGTCCTCAAGTCTCAATATCCTCTGCAAAAGTCCCCAGTCAACAGTCTGACTTCCCCAACTTTCTCAAAAGTTCTATCAGTTCCCAATATTACTACAGAATGGGGACCAAGGAAGGGCTTTCAGGACAGTAAAGACTCAAATGTGTAGCAGCATTTTTATCAGAATGGCACAGGCTGGGAATTTTCCCCTGAGCTGGTCAAAATCAAAGCTCTGTCCATTTGACACTTGAAGGTTCCTGGGAAGACTGTGCAAACTCCATCTGTTCACCTTCCGCAGTAACTCACCCTAGTGTATGGAGCTCTGAACTGAATGAAAGTCAAGGATCGTTAGACATCCGAGGGCATGAAAGAACAAGTAAAACCATGGGGAAAATGAGCTCTTAGTAGGCATGGGTCCAAAGCTGTATTTAATATCCACGCAAAGATGAGAAATTATATCCATGAGATGAGACCAGAAATAATTTTACCTTTTAAAACCTTCAGAAAATAAACAATGCAATCAGATCAAGGATATAAAATATCTATATTGAATGGAAACATTAGAAATTAAAATTGGGCAAGAACAATGGCCAGAACATAAAGTAAAAAACCACATGCATGAAAAATAATAAGGAAAATCAATGCACACAATAGTGAAGTTCAAGACAATAATGGATTTCTTAAAATCCTGAAGTCTCCCAGATATAACAAATGTGCTAATCATGAATACATAATTTGTGATTATAATAATCAAAATTCAAGCAGTTGCATCATTGATAACTAGAAGATAATTAATGAGTCTTCAAATTCTATGAAAAAATAATCTCCACTACATTTGCATATTATGTATTAATTTAAGCAAAATATATAGATATTAATATTTTAAGAAATACTACGTTTCTGATGAAATAGTAGGCTACTGATAGTACATACTTCAAGAAAGCCAGATAATAAAGAAAAAAATGAAATAAAAAAACAGGAGTGCCAATTCAAACAAAAAGAAGTTGGCATTTTAAATAATATATAACTTCTATGTAACAGTGTTATCTGAGCACGGGTTTGCTGAGTGCCTGTTTGAGTTGGAGAACGATAAAGTGTCTAACCACACTGAAAAGGCTACAAGAACAGGTAAACAAAAGAGGCAGTTATCACCGGCAGCACAAAGCAAGTAGCACAAAAGAAGTGTGGTGGCCCTAGTCACCCAGGTGGCTTAGCCATGCATCATCCTTACACAAAACGAATATGAATAGCAAATCAAAAACGGCCAGTGCGGCTGCACTAGAGCAGGCAAGGAGTAAAGGATGGGTGGAGAGGGTTGGCATGACACAGTGAATGCTCATTTTCCAGATTAGGGTCAAAAGATACTACCTAAAGTTTAAAATTTGAAACTCAAGAATGAGCTATTTGTGCTTGATACTTGGAAATTAGGAGGGAGGTGTAGGAAGAAGCTGTGAGCTCTGACTCAGAGACACGGCAGCTGCTGGACCAGAGCAGAGGCCAGCATCATCTGTGATGAATCACTGGCTTTTTATATTCGTTAATATGATAGAATTAAAATCTGATTTCATTAGTGACTCATTAATTATTAGTAAATAAATAATTCATAATTTTATCTGCGAATGCTTACTATTTTCTTTATTTTCTATTTTCTGTCAAAATGATATCTTTCTTAATCAACCAAATCAATCTTTACAGTATAGCTCAAATCTTTAAGAACAGTAAGTAATCAAACTCCCTCATTGGCCATTTACTTTCTATCCAGTTTATTTTCCAACTCTCTTACTTTGCAGATAATGGCAAAACACTGGTGCATGGTCTGGTGGAAGCGTGGTTTATTTTGCTCCTTCAGTGTTCGAATATTGGTCATTCAGAGATCTTTTATTGGGGTCCTGTGTCCTCTTGATATCTTCCTTATCACTTTTGACCTACCAGAGTTTTTATTTTCATTCATGTTTGGTTTTGTCTGAGCACGTCTTTGGTTCCCCACTATAACACGGCTCACACTCTTGAAGTCTGCATGTAAATCATGAGATGTTAACTCTGCAGCTCAATGACATTACTGGGACTCTCCACACATACCATGTTTGAAGTGCCTCCCCCCCCATCGCAGCTTCCAACCAGCAGAATAACCTTAGGCTTCCCAAGAAGGAAGGCTGATGAAATAAAAGAAATTTCTTCTTCCAAGATGCTATTTTATAGAGATGCTTACCATTGCCTTCACTAAAACTGGGTCACATGGCCAATCAAGGCCCCTCTGATACTCAAAAGATCTCCAAATGAACTAGTTTTGACTGGTCTTCTAGGGTAGAATGCTGTACTTTTTTCTCTGTCTCTCTCTCTCTCTCTTCATCTCTGTCTCTGTCTCTCTCTCTCACACATACACACACACACAACACACACACACAAACACAAACACTCCTGGAAAAAAAATAGACAAACTGGTATGGAAAGTAGACAAAGTCTTAAGTGGATGTGTATTGTTTCCATTAGTATGGCCATGTCAAGGATGCCAATGCATCCGACTCATGGGAATGGCAAAGTCTTCCCTGGGTCTGGCTCAGGGGAATGGCAAGTGCTTCCCCTATGAACACAGATATTGATTGTTGATGGACAGTTGATACTACCTAAAAGCAACACATGCAAAAAAAAAGTACCAACCGCAGTTCCTCATCTGGGATGAATGCTTTCGAGAGACTATCTCACTACAGAGATCCCCAGTCCAGATTAGTGAAGCTGCTGCCACCTCCTCTGTATATAATAAATGAGCTGAGCATCCGGACACCTGGTGCGACTCCATGCGAGCCTACTACAGCTTGCTAGGTCCCAGCTTTACCTGACTTGTGTCTGTCTTTCTTAATCTCCCTTCACTCCCAGTCAGGTTTACACACCCAGCATGCCAGCCACGGCTAAGTGGAATTTATTTTTTGTTTTATTTTATTTTGCATTTCTGGTTTGTCTGAGCCATTCTTTTTCTCTGGCCTACAGTAAGGCTCTTAACAGAATTTGTACACAAGAGAAATGAAAGCAGTTCTCTCCGTAGGCACAAATGTTGCAGATGGCTAATGGGTTATCTTTTCCCTGTTGCTTGGTTTTTAAGGTAAAATCGGTCTGAAAGACAAGACCTTGGATGGACTGATTTATCAAGACATTTGAGAGTGAATTTCTTACATGTCACAAATTTCAAAGGTTTGTGACATGTAAGTGGCTGAAAACACGAAAGCAAACTTCACACCTTAACATACAAAAGCCCTCTTTCCAGCCTACAGCTTTAAGAGGAGAGTGGTGTGTTTCGAGGGTTTGCTCTCCATGTTCTAACAAAGATTCTCAAAACTGAAGTTCATGGGGTGAACTTTCTCTTTTTGATTTGTTTTTGCTGTGTTGGTTTAGGCTAAGTTGGATTGAAGTCCAGAGTTCCCGAGTCACAGGCATCACTTTGAAGGCACTCTGTAGATAAGTGGAAGCCCCCACCAGCTGAGCTTCATCTTTGGCAGATTACCTCTCATAGTCTGAGCAGGCATGATCTGAGCAGCAGGGGGAAACTAAGAGCAAAGCTGAGTTTCGAGCACAGAAAAGGACAAGAAATCCTCCCTGTGGATAGCTTCCGCCCATATGTATATACTTGAGATTCTCTCTCATACCTCTACCCATGGGCTTACTTAACCTGCTCTCAGAGTGTGAAAGGCAAGTCTTGGGAGGACATCTTCCTCCATCTCTTCTTTTCATCATCCCCCATCAACCATATAGCCACCTTTCATTGATCCGTTCATCTAACTACCTATCTACCTTAATACTTATCATCCATTCCTCATCCATCTGTCTAGCATCTAGCATCTATCTACCTGCTGTCTCTCTATCATCCATCTATCAATCATGTAGCATCTCACTGATCTTGCTTGCTTCTCTGGTTAAATGTTGGCTGATATACTTAAAGATAAACTACTCCAGATAGGACCATCTTCTGGTTTAATATTATTTCTTCTTCATGCTATTATTTCTTTGCAGTTCTTTATTTCTTACTTTTCTTCATTTACTTTGTGTGGAAGGTGTGAGTACCATGTGCCATGTCTTGTGTGTGTGTTGGGTGCAAGTCAAAGGACAACTTGAAGGGGCCAGTTCTCTCCTTCCACCATGTGGGCTTTAGGACAAGCCTCGGGTCCTCAGGCTTGATGAAAAGCACCTTTACCTACTGAGCCATCTTGCTGACTCTACACTAATATTTCTATAATACTTTTTCTCTTAAAATTATACTGTTCTATATAATATAGATAAAGAAGAAATGGTTCTGTGCTCCAGCACCCGCAAATCACAAGATATCGATTCTCTAGAACGAAACTTCTTGCGAGTCTGGCTGATACAGTAGAAAGTTGAGGAATGGCTGTGTTAGGGAGAATCTAGGACAGAGTTCAAAGGTGAGACTGCTCATTCACAAGATGAAAAATAATGCATGTTGAGGTTTTGACAAAATAAATACATCTCCAACATCCACTGGTCCAGGGTGTTTTGAGTCCTGCAGGAGGTTGTTGACACAGTGGGAAAAGCCAACAAGAGTTCAAGGCAGTCTCAGGCCATCTCTTGTCTTTCAACAGAGTCCAAATAATAGTGCTTGTACTTGTCTGAGAAACTAAAGTTTAACGGTCTTAGATGTGACAAGATTCCAGACCATTTTCTATGACATTTCTTCACCCTTTATTGCTCATTTGAAAGAGAACATAATGAGCCTCAGAAATTACCTTTCCTTTGAATCCATCTCAGGCAGTATTTTTGGACGAAAATCATCAGAGTAGCGCAGGTTTTATTAGGTAGGCTATTGAAAACAAGTTTTGTATAAGAATGCTCCCTGTCTACTCTGTTTTTTCACTTTCTTCCACCAAACATCATTTTTTAACCTCATTCATTATTTTCTATCTCTATTACTAGCATCTAAACTGTAGGTCAGACCTTATACATGAACTTCAGTGTATTCCGGAAGTTGGCATAATGTCTGATACACAGTAGATGCTATTGCACGGCACATCTATTGCTCCTCAGTCTGTAATACAGGCATAATGATAGTACCCAACAGCCTAGCTTATAATTATAGGGCAAAAGACATTTTGTATAATATTCTCAAAAATCCTCATCAGTATGAATCCCAGATTTTCATGTGGGCATCAATATCTGCTTCCCAACAGAGTGTATGGGACTTGGAGAAAAATGGGGCAGAAATAAAACATCAATCAGCTTAGCTTTTCCTCAGACGTTACAATTCTGTTTTTAATGTATTGAATTCCCTATCAGGGCTATTGTCTTGGGTTGTGAGCTATTGAAGGACTGTGTGTTCCAACCAAGTCGCACATCAAATAGGAATTGAAATAAAGCCTTTTTCTGGTTACCGCTTAGTCAAACCAGACAGATGGTCAACAAATGGGATGATTATTGCCTTCCATGATGCTGGAGATCGTGGAATATTAAAAATAGATATGACATTTTTCCAGTAATTAATATCAACAAACATTTCAGATTTTTAGCCCGAGCACTCTTCATTGTACTTGGCAATCTGCCTTCTTCTTTGTTCAACGGAACAGAAGAGAAAATAGATCTGTGTTCTGTAATCAAACACTGAACGGAACTCTCACATACCCTCATTTGAGTATTCACCTTGACCCCGGAGACCAAGGAGCAAACATTTGCCTGGCCGCATTCTCTAAGACTCTGCCATGGAAAATGAAAGATCCAAAGTTAAATAGAATATAATCATGAATAAAGTCCACGGAGACACCTACAGGAATCTCTGCGCTGGCTGTATCTGAGTAACAGGTTCATCTGATAGGGTTGTTGATGGCCCCCTCTTCTCTGCAGGGATCATGCATTATTCAGACTCTGATAATAAGAATAGAAAGGTTTTTGTTTCTTTGAAATGGAATTTTAGATCTTAGAGGTAATCGAAATTTTACAACTGCCTAGAGTCATATTTTCATTAGCTAAAGAGAATGGGGGGAAGATTAAAAGCAAAGAGGAGTTTGAAACATGAAAATAGGTAAATGTGGGTCACGCAAGAAATATAAAGTCAAAAGTCCAGTAAAGAAACTCCTCGGCAGCTGAGTTAACTTAAAGCATTTATAAGCAACTTCTCTTAGCCCTTCTGATATTTTTCTGTAAATGCCAGGAGTGTTGTTTTCAGGGGCTGCCGAGCTGTTGGCAAGGGACAAAACACAAAGCGCATTTTTTATTAGTAATATTTTACTTTAAAACACCATTGATCTTAAGCTACGTCCCCAACTGCAAATTGGGAGCCTTTCAAGTAATTTATAGGAAAAAACTATGAAGTTTATCTTTGAAATGAAGTGAAATAATACCCGCACTTCCTACTTTGGGGAAATTTTATGTCAAATCACCCCGACAGGCAGAGATGACAAAACATTGGGAAATATTTAGAGATTTCATTTCTCTTCCCGATAACGACAAGGTTGATTTTGTGCTCTCAGAGGGGACATCGTATCTGATTTACCATCAGCTGCCTCGGTGCCACCAGCCACATTTCACATTCTTTAAACCGCCACAGCTCGGTGACGCCAACTACCCTTTACTGTGAGGTTGATCAACTGCCAAACACCTGACGAATCACGGAACACTTTTCCTCTCAGCTACCTGTTTCTTTATCGTGATGAAACGGGAGTGCAGCAAGAGGCAACCTGTCATAATTTTATTGGCGAAAGAAGGCTGATTTACCCCACCTCACTTCCCAATGCACCAGTGAGAGAGGCAGGCTTCAGTGAGTTCCCTCTTCTCTACCTCTTGCTAACTCTTCTGCTTTGTCTTTTTCAAGCAGAGGAATAACTCGCTCCCTGCCATGGCCGCGTCTGAGGAACGTTTAAGGCAGATTTTTAAGGAAGCCCCAGAGAGTATAGGAAAAGTAACCCTGACTGGCCTTACTCAAATAACCCACCAATTCCTATTCTGATCATGAATCCCAAGCAGACCTACAATGAGCTGAGGGAAAGTCTTAGCGAACATGTTGTGTATTTAAATGTCCAGCAAGAAGGAATTTAAATGTTCAGCCGTTCTACAAAGCTCACAGGTGGAGCAAGGTGTCGAGGTGGAATCACTGTTTGGAGGAAAGAATTCATTGTTTTCAGTTTTTGTCTCCAGCTGAATCTAATAGTTATGGTTCATGCTTTGAAAACATTAACGAAAAACTGGGCATAGTTTTTCACTCCTTCTCACTCCTCCCCACTCCTGTGTATGCCCAAGTTAACACATCAGCTCATCTGAGTTTTACTCTATGGAAACTTCTAAATCTCAGTGCTGAGATTTGGAAACAAAGAAGGAAGGCCAAAGACCACCTATTGTGCTAGTGAAAACATACCAAGATAAAGGCTGTGGCTACCCATTATTGTTTCCCTCTCAGATAACTGAAGGAAGGACATAGAAAAATGTTTGGAGAACCAGGATAGACACCCAAGGAAATCCTAAATTTGTCACTTCAAAGGAGAACAGAAAACCAGTGTGATAGATGCTCATTCTAGTCCAAGTCATAATTAATCACCTATCTCTCCATTCTGAAGCATTAAACTGTTTAAAAGAGCTTTACCAAATTTAATGTGCCTTGTCTTTTAAAACTGTTATTTCTCTTTGGAAGCATGCATTTCGCAACCAACTTTCCACTTCTGCCATCTATTGAAGACCTAGCTAACTAGTTGTCTTTTGGACAATGTAATAGTGATACTAGACCATCTCTGAGTTTCAAACTTTCAAATCTGACTACTTCTCCTCACCTTGGGATTCCTACACACACAGAGCAAGGATTGTCTATTCAGATGACTCCCCCTGCTCTGTAAAAGAGAAAAAAAAGAGACAGTAAAAAACTGTGTTGGCATGTATAGACAAAACAAATGCTCACAACAAAGACTACTGCATGATCCAGGGCTCATCAATTTACCACTGTGAAGTATTCATAGACATGGAAAAAAAACTGAAGCATTCTCATTTTAAAATCTGCAAAGGAGCCTTTATTGGATTTGACAGATTGATCATCGGATTCTTCTTAAGCCCCTGATACTTGGTCCATGGGTTTCAAGTATTCTGGCTTCTTTCTCTCATGACTAGACCACAGCTCTTGAAATGCCTTTCCCTTCTGCCTTGAGTTTTCCAACTTCTGAACCCTCTTCATACAGCTTGTGTTACCATGAATATGCCGCGAACATGATTATTTTCAGGAAAATATGCATCTATTATTTATAGTCTCCCTCTCTTTTCCCACGCCCATCATCCTAAGGCCAGCAGTTTCTAAAGGAGATCTTCATCTTGCTTCACAGTGTCATTGTGAATGACAGGAAATAAAGGACAGTGAACTTACACACAGAAACAAAGAATTTTTTGTGGAAGATGGGGTAGAGAAGAGCACCAAGGGTGAAGATTAAGGTTATAGAAAGAAATGAAAGGGATGAGGTAGCTGTGCTGAGAGGGAACCTTGGGGAAAGTACTGAAATATTGAAAAGGAGTTTGGCTATGGGCTTTGTCTTATCTGACTTGTGTTTACAAGACCTTGTGGAATTCCATATTCATCAATGTTTCTGAAGTTGGTTTGCTGTCTGGGTGGTTTTGGTGACTTTTGTTTGTGTTCATCTCTCTATGACTTTCAAAGACATGTTGATTTTGATCTCTTTCCTCTGTAGAAGAAAAAGAACAAACCTATCACAGTATCTCAGCTCCTGTGTCCTCTAATACCCAGGTCTTCAGCTTCCTGCCGGAATACTTTCTTCCCATGCCAACCTTGGGCATCTCAAATTCCACCTGCCCACACCTAAACTCAAAATCCTGCATCTTATCTCCAAACTCCCTCCCCACAATGACAGGGCCATCCACCTACTTGTATCTGTCATGAATATTGAAGGACACCCCCATCTTTCTCTCTGTGTCTCAAGGCAGTCACCAATTTCTAGCTCTTTAATTCCTCCCAGGGTCTCTTTTATCCATTTTCTCTATCATAGTCCTACTATAATTCCTTAGGCACTATTGCTAAAGCTTCTAGACTTTACCTCCTTTCAACCAGAATTATCTTTAAATGTGATGAACTCCTAAGAGCAGCTCCTACCATACCAGTTTTACAAACAAGGGGTTTCAAGTTTGCTTCCCACCCATCTTCACAATCCTCTCTTCCTTCTTCTCTTGTTATGTTCATGATTGATCCCTGTTTCATTTCTCCAAAGAGCTAAGTATCCTCCTGGCTCCGTACACACTGTTCACTTTAAGTAAAAGCTCAGCCACAACTCAAGCCCAGCTCACCTTGCTTCTCTTTTCTTCCACCCAATCTTCTGCTTCAGCTGTTCAGTTGGAAAGTCACCTCTTCCATCAGGGATATAAAGTATCCATCCCTGAACCCCTGTCCAACCCCTCATGCCTTCCAAATTGTTACTTTTCCTCATTAGTGTCTCTCCTTGTATAGCCTATATTTTTCTGACAGAATTTATTTCATTTATAATTTGATAACCTTTTCTATAATTATTAATGCTGCTTCCATGGCTGACTCTCAATCATATGATTGATTCATAATGTTATTGTCAGTATTATGCTGCTGAATTGCTAATTGTTTAGTGTTGTGTAGACAGTCATCTCTGTGACTGCTGTTTCTGTGAAAGCATCGTTTAAGGTTAAGACATTAAATACTAAAAGTTCTCTATCCAAATCATACTTATATTTGCTATTTCTATTTCTCTGTTTACTCTAGGAGAAAGACTCTAAAACATCCAATGAAACTAGAAACTAAGATCGAGACGTGCATGAGACTAAATTAGGAATCATGGGACTGCCGAGGGACTGGCCCTCTTTTCCAAAGAGCATGCCAATCACTTACAAGGACAGGATCTCACATCCCCGAACTCATCATTTGTACCTGTAGAGAGGAAGCAACCTTGGCCACTTCAATCCAGACACCATCCCCATTGCTGGAAGAGCTCACAAATGGAGTTCATTAGTGCCACGCGGGATGGCAGGGTTCTGGTTCCATCATCATATCTGTTAATAAATGAGCTGATGAGTCAAATTCCCTAAAATCTCTCCTCATCTAGAATATATTGCAAAATATCGAGGTTGAGGTGATGGTGTGCTTCCTGGTATTTCAGATGTAATAAAGCTTAAATCTCTCACTGCAAAATGGAAAGTATGCGAAGTGAGCTATCTTTTTTAACACAAAATATTTGGGGGCTAATAACCCATGGCATACTTCTCATCAATGTGAACCAAGAAAAAAGACATTCATAAAGTCAACCTGACTCTGTCATCACCAGTCCAGCCTGTCTTTGCCTCCAAGGGAAGCAGGACATGCAGGTGTCCCCATAGATACCTCATGCATCTTTCACTGGAAAGCTACTTCACTCCTTCCCTCCATTTAATACCCATTATGTACATTGTCTACCCTTTCCTTTGGTGAGAATTTAATATCTACTCGATAAATGTTTATGGCAGATATTGCTTCAGACCGTTGAAATTTGAAATAGCAGGTGAATAGTCACAGCTTTAAAACTCCATTAGCAAGTATGGTGTGTATTAACTTTCATACATCTGCATACACAAAACTAGCAGGCAACTAATTTTAAAAATGCATGCTTTTGGTATTGATCCTCTGTTGGGTATTAAGTAGATTTCACAATAAAATGAAAGTCAAGACTTTATAAACGATGACAAGTTAACCTATAATTATACCTATAGATTATTTAAATGGTGGGACTAAGAAGAATGAAAGATAACAAATGGCTGGTGTTTGGGAACAGTAAGAGAAAACAATGGGAAAACAGGGGCACATTAATTAATGTTATATTATATTTCACAGACCCGGAGGAGAATATGTGAGCAACATCAGCAGAGACGAGGCACAGCTACGTGGTTAGGCTGGCTTAAGGTTCAGTAGACAGAGTGATTGCCTAATGTGTCTAAGCCCGTGGGTTCGGGCTTGATCCCCAGCATGATCTACACTGGCCATGGTGGCACACGTCTGCAATCCCAGCACTAGGGAGGTAGAGGCAGGAAGGTCAGGAGCTCAGAGTGATCCTCAGCGACAGAGTGAGTCTGACGAGAGCCTGAGCTGCAGGAGAGCCTCTCTCAAACAATAGTGGGGAAGGCTATGTGTTTAAGCAGAGAAACATAATAAAAATGATGCCACAAAGGTTCATTCATAGATTAAGGAATAGATTTGCCAATACTAGGGAAAATTGGGGATGTCTAAAATGATCAGAACATTGATTGCCTTATACAGACTGAGAATAAATATAATAAATTAAATAGCAAAGAATACTGAAAAAATAAGAGTCTGTTTCTATGACAAATGCACTGATTTTAGGGGAGATAGATTATAAAAATTAAAATTACCTGAATATATTCATTCTTAAAATAGGAAAGAATGGTTTTTTAATACAAAAAATGGAGGAACTAGAGGGTTCAGTGATTAAGAGGACTTACTGCTCTTGTAGAGAACCCAGGTGTAGTTCCCTCATGGTGGCTCACAGCTACCTGTAACTCCAGCTACATGGCTCCAACATGTTCTTCTGACTGCTGTGGGCTTCTGCATGAATGTGGTGAGCATAAATACACACATGTATACACATTAAATAAATATTTATTTTTTAAACTAAAGGGACCTATCCACTGTCAAACTATTTGATGAGAGACATCCCTAGTATCCATGGAATCCAAGCCTTCAGGAAGGTCCAGGAGTCATTTCTATTTTATTTCTACCAGAGGTGAGAATACTTTCTATGATGCTAAAGATCCACTCCTATGTTGACTTGATATTTATGCTTCTTTAGCTTTGATGTAGCTTATATCTAAAAGGTCCATATTTTCCTTTCTGGAACAACGTTGAACAAAAATATGTTCATAACCTTTGCATGTGACAGTTCTTCAAATGGGGGCGTCATCGAGTCATTTTATTGTAGCTTTTAAATAATCTACTATTTACAGCGTATGAAGCTCATTAGCACAATTAATAAAAGCCCGTGTTATTAATGAACATTTCTAAGACATCACAAATAACTCCCAGCAGATTTACTGATGCTATTTCAGTCTTACGGTTAGATTTATGACGTTCTCTTGTTTTTTAAAAAAAATGCAGACAACTTTCTTTCCCTGAGAGCAAAGAATATAAAAACTCTATTCTAAATCAAAATGTCTCGAGTTTAATGAAAACCAGGAACAGATAGTCTAAGGGCCTGTGGTCGGGCCCATAACTTGAAAGAAAAAATTAAAAAGCATCAAATTCAATTTTCCAAAAGATTGTGATTTTCTATTTGTATGTGCTACAAATTTGGCAGGCTGTACAGATTTAGAAAAAATTATTATTATTTTTCCAATACGTTCAAAAATGTATTTGCTTCTAAACCTTAGGGCGCATTCAGGTAAAAGAAAAAAAATCTATTTACGTATCCATTATCTCTGGGTAGAAGCTGAGTTTGATGAACGCGCCACACAACTAACAAATGTTTGCTTGCCCAGATGGCTTTTGCTCTAGCATTATGCCCCAGAAAATAAATTATTACTATTATTTATGCTCATCATAAACTATGTCTGCATAACAAGTTTCTCCGAGGAGTTGAAACTGTTTTTGCTGATTCTACAACACGTCTCATTTGTAAAAGTCAGAAAACTGTACCTTTGTTGTTCCAAGCGAGAAAATGTGTTAGAAAGGCGCGCAGACCCCTGGAAGTGAAAGTGAGGGCTCAGGGTGCCCATGCGTACAGACCCTCATGAATCAACACTCTAGAATATGGAAAGACACTCAGTGTCAGCCGTGCTTCCAAAATCAAATTATTAGAAACTTTAAAACTGCCAACTACTGCAGGCACCTGCTGTGAGACCAAGATTTCTTGACATAGAAGAAAGAGCCTATCCCCAAAGATAAGATTGCAAAAGAAGAAATAACTTTGGACTCTTATAGGAGAGACTATAATGACTTGTTTAGGAAAGGTGGTTGGTAAATTATAGTATAAGCAATAAAGAAAGTTCTGTTTTATCCCCCACTCTGCAACCACCCAATGCTAGTTATTTATCCCACTTGTAAAACGAAATAAACCTGAACACTACAGTCCTGTCCCAGAAGGATAGGTGGGGATTAATCTCTTGGAGGTGTCTGGAGTTTCACAAATGTTGTGGTGATATACAAATTGTGGTACCTTCATCTTGCTTTTATAACACATTCATGGTCCTAACACACTGGAGGGTACCTTAGCTGTCCCGGCAGTTCATCAACAGGCCCTCAGCACTCCTCTTCAGCATCCCCTGAGGATCAGCTGAAAACCGAGCTAAAAATACTGTTCAGTGATTGCACAGTAAATCACACAATGTGGAGATATCCAAGGTCTCAATTTACTTTTGTAATACAAAATTAACCTTGTAGGTGCAAAATTGCAGTATTATTTTATAATTATAGCTGTGGTCTCTATATCTATGAGATATTACAAAATACCTGACCTTCCCCATACAGGTTGGCTAATTATTTTGTATCCAGCTAGAACAAGTTCATTAAACTTGAGTCTCAGTGGAAGTGTGGCTAATGCTTCATCTTACCAAGTTCCATTGTCATTGTTCATGGCGTATTAATTAAATTTAGTATTCAAGCATGAATTTAGAATCTAAAAGACCTGGCCAAGTGCACCCCAGTGACAATTTGTTGTTTACAGCATCAGATACACAATGTAAAAGGGCTATAAATAACCTGATATTTATCTGTGTGCTGTCATTTTATCTCCTTTATTAGACCTTAAGCTACTGCAGGGAAGCAAAATTTAGGGCTTATTTTTGTATATGTGTTTCTAAACATAGCTCTGAAGGAAATACTTTGTAAAAGGGAAATAGATATCACCTTGAGCAATTTTAGGTTGAAGTGAAAGATGCGGATTTTCTAGTCAGTTGTATTAGGGAGTAAAGGGCTCTCAGACAGCAATCATATTCTTATTCATATTTCAACCAATTATAAGCCTAAGACCTAAAGTTCTGTACACTGAAACTGTTTCATTTGCCTTTTAGCTTTGCAGCCACTTCTTAAGGAGTACACCATAATGTACAAGTATGTGGTGGGTGCAATATCAAAAAATTCAATCTCATTAGAGTGCATAGAGCTGAGGTGTGGCATCCTCCATAATTACAGAAGGTGGAGAGCAATATAGGAATCATCCTTTCATACTTTTGAATTTCAAATGTGCATAATGATAAGAAACACTTCAATGTTCAAATGTGCAAAAAATTAACTAAATTAAAACTGATTTTGGAAACTTATTTTGTAAGTATAAAGCTAGGAGAACTATTCCTGACCTCTGTAATACCCTTCCTGTGGTTCAGTTTCTCAACCTGAAACTTCATATTTTCTATTTCTTTTCTTCTCTATATAAAAATGCAAGAACTATTTGCTTGCCATTCTTTCTGTGAGTAGAACTCAAAGCAAGCCTGTGTTATTAATATGAAAGTTTTAATTTAAGAATTTTAATATACATCACAGAAATCCTTTTGATAAAATAGGAAAATTCAAGGCTCACTTATTAAGACATGGCTGTGAAATTAACTTCACTTATTCTGAAATAATTTCCATCTTAACCATATATATTCCATATTCTTTCATAAGATTGATGCAGGTCCAATTTGACATTGCTCAAGTGTGCTTCACTGCTAGTTTAATTTCCACTAAGAACAGTAGAATAATATCTTTCATTTCTGCTAAGGATGGAAAAAATATGAGATAGTGGTAGAAATGCAAATGAAATACAAAAGTTGAGCTTGGAGAGCTTAAAAGTAAACTTGTAGAAACTATACTCAGACTCACAACACGAGTAAGAATTATTAACAATAACAAGTCAATACATACAAACCATAGAATGCCGAATCTACTCAGGGAATGTGCAAGTCCTTCAGATCAAAAGCCCTCTTAGCTGCTGATGGAGGCTGGTTCATAGCCAGCAGTCCCCACCCATAGGCTTAATGGGCTACAGTAGATCAGGACCAGCTTTCTTTCATGTTCTCTGCATAGGCAATGATATAGGTATGATACCTACATTGAAATAGTAGATGGGTAAGGACAAGAAGATAACCAAAGATCAGGTTGTAAGAGTTGTCCCATGTCATATCACCATTTACTCTCTGAGAACTCATATATTGAACCCTTGTGTTGACTACCTTTATATCTTGGTGACAAAATAAACAAAGAAGAAAGTGATGTTGGTCCATTGTCTGAGTTTCTAGTTCAGTTTCACTTATCACTGTTGCTTTGGGCCTGTGGAGGCTCAAGGAATGTAGTTATGTGTTAGAGGAGGCTTGTTCCCCTTGGGCAGGTAGCCTAAAAGAGACAAAGGTCCCAAAGTCTCAATCTTCAGTCCCAGAACACTCCACCAGGGGTCTAACTTCCTTCATGAGGTTCTGATTCTTAAAGTTCCCAACCCTTCTCAGTAGTACCATTAGAAGAGGAGTAAACCTTCAACACACCGGTTGTGGGGATTTTATTCAAACCATGGTGCTTCCCTTTGTTTCACATCATTCAATTTACCTCAGAGTAATGAAATCATATTAAACATCAACAGGAAAATTAATAACTATAAGAACTTTTAACTCTGCTTGAAAGATCAAAGAGTACGACTACTGGTTTTCTACCTTTTCTTTCTGCCTCAAGACAAAAACACAAATTATTCTATTCACAGTGAATACCTAAGTGATCTTGACTTCCTATTGTGATCAAATAATTTAATCAAGCCATTAAAAAATATAGGCAACAGATTTGCTATCCTCATGAAAGTTCAACTGCTTGTGGAGAAGTAGTTGTGCTTTTCTTTCTGCCTTCCAATTCTGATGCTCACTATAAATTTATTGATCTCACTTTATGACATTGTGGTCCTTCATGAAGCACCATTCAGACCTGGAAAACAACAACAAAATCAAAGACTGAAATTACTGCTAACATAAAAACTAAGGAAAGTCAAGAAGAGAGAAAAGGGCACCAAGCAGACGAGATTCAACAATTTTTGAAACCTCTGAAACACAGCATTTCTCCTGGAAAGAATTCAAAGCAAAACCTCTTCCTTTCAATGATCAAACTATGCTATTACTGATAGTGTTTGTGTTGCATCTGTTACCATTAGCTAAGTTTTTCATTGTCATGGTAACATATTGACAAGAAGCACTCTAATGAAGGAAAGGTTTATTTTGGCTCTCGGTTAGAGAGCACACAGTCCATCAATCTAGAAAAGGCATGCGAACAAAATCATGAGGTAGCTAGCCATACCACACCCACAACTGGGAGCAGAAGGAGAGACGTGAAGTTGGCTAGAAAGCTTCAAGCCCTCCTGATGCAGTGATCCACTCTCCAAAAAGGCTCTACCTCCTAACACTTCCACAGCCTTCACAAACCACCAGCACCTGGGAAACAAGTGTTCAAGCACATGAGCCCTTGGGGTACATTTCACATTCAAACCACACTACTACTGAACCCGTATGTCCAAGAAGCATAAGTGTTAGTTGTCTAATTGATCCCAGCAATAAATGGATGCAAGCTCAGAGCATGGATTCCAAGTTACTTCTGCTTTAGAAACTTGAAAGACTTGATAAGACACTCTTTCAGTGGCCCACCTCACAGGTGTGTTTTAGGTCTTAGGGAAAGCTTCCTATATAGCTTTTCAAGATATGTTCATATTATTTTGTGAGTTTTTACCTGCATATATGTATGCATACTACTCGTATGCCTTATGCCCTCAGAGGCTGATGGAACTGGAGTTAAAGATTGTTGTAAGACACCATCTAAGTTTTAAGGACTAAACCAGGGTCCTTCTACAAGAGCACCAAGAGCTCTCAACCACTGAGTCACCTCTCCAGTCCTGAGATTTTTGTTTTTAAATAAGGCAAAGCTGATATCTATTATTCATCCTGGAAGTACATTTAATAAATTCTGAACTGAGGTAAGTGGAAAAAGGAGATTGTTAAGAACTCAAATATCTTAAGCCAGATGTAAAGTATATACCTTTAATACCAGTATAAACTCTGTCTTGAGAAAAACACAAACAAAAAAATCTTTTTATTTTGAGATGATTATATTCATTTGCAGCCATAAGAAACAATACAGAGAGCGCTATTGTACCCTTTTTACCCAGTTTGGCCCAATACATTTTGAAAGGCTATAGCACAAGGTCACAAACAGGATATTGTCTTGATACAGTCATGACAGGCCAGTCCATCACAGCAAGGACCCTTGTGTTGTGTGTTGTCCTTTTGGATCCCATACCCATACTCTTCCCCACCATCTTGATCTTAGGAAACCAGTAATCTGTTCTCCATCTCTGTAATTTCTCACTTTAAGCTATTTCAGTTCTTTTAATTTTTTTGAGACAGGATCTCTCTATGTAGCCCTGACCATCCTGGAACTCACAGAGATCCCCACCTGCCTCCGGAGTGCTAGGATTAAAGGCGTGTGCTACCACCATCCAGTTTTATTTTTTTTTTAAAGAAAAGAACTGAAATATGTCAACATTTAGCGCTCTTAGACTCTAGTTGGTACAAGAAGCCCAGCCCAGGAATTTAACTGTTGTTAGATAATTACAATTAATAATTATTTTCAAATCCTTCTAAAATTATCTAATAAACACTTGCCATATGTAATGTCTAAAAGTCATTCCACATACCCAAGAACCAACATTGTTAGCATAAAGAATGAAAGGGACAAGAAGAAAAGCAATGCTGGGAAATGGTTTTCACCACAGCCCCAGCACACGCTGCTCCCTTACTCACCATCTGCATCTTTAAGGGAGTGTGTATGTGCATCTAAATATAGAGAATTCTTGGCCAGTACATTAGGAATGCCGCACAGTATGGACAAGACAACAAATGGGGGTTCATATACCATGAGTATAAGTAAGTAAAAGTTAGACCCCCAGGAAAAACTATTTAACATAGTGTATTGTATCCACTTACATAGGGAAATTTACTTTCATCCCAGCTTGGCAGGTTCAGTTCTAAGTTCTAACTTGAAATACGTGTGCCCAAAATTTTCGGAGTAATATCTGAGATACCATAAGAACTTGGTCCTGTCTCTGAAGATAGTCTCTTCCTTTTGAAAATCTTGGCTAAAACTTATGCTACAAGGTGTTTGGAGATTTGTCTGCAGGCCACAAAACAACTGTCATCTCTTGGGGATCGCTGGGATGCTGTGTGTACCCTGGCATGCTGTCACAAAAAGGAAGACCAATGGAAGATGCTTGCCCACAACATGAGGAACAGACTAGAGGGGGCTGCGGACTCTGGGAAACTTATACTTGAAGTTTGATCCAAAAGAGGAAATGCATATTATTAGAGTCAAGGTGCCCTTAACAACTATAGGCTCCTCATCTCATAGCAAGACAGTGATGACGGGAACATAAACATGTGACCACTAAAGATCATAAGGGTGACAGACTTCAACTGAGGAAGCATCATGGCTAATCTTAACTGTCAACTTGACAGTATCTAGAGACATCTAAGAGACAAATTTCTGGGCATGTCTATGAAGGAATCTCAAGTTTGGGTTAGTTGCTGTGGGAAGAACCATTCAATGTAGGTGCCATTCAAAAGAACAGGGAAAGGGAGCTGAACCCAGTATTCCTCTGTCCCTGCTTCCTGTCATGGCAACATGATCAACCACCCTAGGCTCTGTTGCATGCTTTCCCCATTGTGGGGGACTGAATCCTCCAACTGTCAGCCAAAACAAGCTCTCCTTTCCTCACGGTGTTTTTGTCGGGTATTTTGTCTCAGCAACTGGAATAGTAACAAACAGAAGAAGTAAATACTATATTCCTCAGCAGTAACCTGTTTCCTCCTTCTCACGTGGTTTCCATAGATATCTCAAACATGTTAAGATTTATTGCAAGCAGCTCAGGAGGCAGAGGCAGGCGGATCTCTGGTCTACAGAGCTAGTTTCAAGATAGCTAGAGCTGCTTCACAGAGAAACCCTGTCTCGAATAAAAACAAACAAACAAACAAAAAATCATTTCAAGCAACTGATAGAAGAATACTTCTCTCTTCCCTACTAAAGGCAATTTTACTTATATTAAAACTTCAATTACAGCCAGGCGGTAGAAGCACACATTTTTAATCCTAGTACTTGGGAGACAGATCTCTTTGAGTCCTAGTCTAGCTTGGGCTACAAAGCGAGTTTTAGGACAGACAGAGCTGTTACACAGATAAACCCTGTCAAGAATAACCAAACAACAACAACAACAAAAAGATCAAAAAAACCCAAAAAACAAAAAAAACACTTCAATTAGAATTGCTCTGATGGTAATAATGAAATGAGTCTAGGGAGATGGGCATTTCACATTGTCTTCTTAGAATTCCTAAGGCAAACTGTAGTCAGCATATTTAAAGAACATAGGAATCAGGAAGCTTACATTCTAGTTTCATTTTTCCCATATACTAAGTTTCACTTTTTAAATAAAGACATTTCAAGAAAAATCACAATATCTATAGCACTCAATGCTTTATTTTCAAACCAACAAAATTAGACTGAATTAGAACTTTGAAAAGGGTCCCTTGTCTATAGACATGACTTGAAAGCAGGTGACAATGAAGGGGGCAATGGAAGTAATTTGATTACCATCCATAGCTAAGTCAGTTTAATTCACATTGAGACAAGCGTGGGAAAGCTTATTTGAGTGGGCATGGATTATATAGTGTTCTGTAAAATTATTTTTAAGAGAAAATTACCAATTAGTGCTTTTCAGGCCACATGTAAGAAATGTGGGTTGTAAAATTGATTGGCTGTCTATTCCTGTGCAACAAATCCCCCTAATTGTGATTACTACGGGTCAGAAATTCCCAAGAGGCTAAGATCTGGGTCTCTAGTCCAGTCCTAGTCTTAATGTCAGCCAGTCATGTGAAGCCTTGCTGGGACTGTCAACATGCTCAACCACATGACCAGCTATGGGCAGAGAACTCACAGGAACCTTCCTAAGGGGCTTGAGAGTCTTCTTTCACACACCACTTACTTTTCTGTATCTTGAAAATTCGAGATGACAGCTTCAACGTTTTCAATGACTGAATCTCGGAAGTCATTCACTGACTCACAAACACTGTGTTCTACTGTTCCCATGGTTCTGTTTAGGAAAGGACAACAGAAGGGCTCAGAAGCAGAGGTGAGGACCTCTGGGAGGCACTGTGAATGTTGACTACTCCACACAACCTCCACAGACCCTTCTTGTTCTAAGATTTTATGATTACAAGAAATTTGGAATTACTACTCGTGACACAGAGATACATTCCATTGAAAATGCACCTCATGGTGTAGATGTGTAAAACACAAGGCTTTCCCAAACAGGTTATTGGCTCTTCAAGGCATCCATCTCCTAATCCTTGGGATCCAGGACTATATTACCTAGTAAGGGAAAAGAGACTTTGCAGGTGCAAATTATTTAAGACCTTGAAATAAAAAGAATATTCTGAACTGGCCCAATATACCAGAGCTAAATTTACCATTATTTCTGGATGTGGTCAAGGTCTCTCTCTCTCTCTCTCTCTCTCTCTCTCTCTCTCT